>VUQH01031169.1:34068-48877 GCA_015106775.1 Etroplus canarensis | reverse complement strand
ATGTTTTTTTTTTTGTTTATTTTTTTTTTTTTTTTTTTTTTTTTCTTTCCTTTTTTTTTTTTTTTTTTTTTGTTTTGCTGTGAGGATGCGATCAAAGGTGCTTCGCTCATGGTTAAAGCCGTTTTTGGAGCTGAGGGTCTTCTGGTCTCCCAAGTGGAGGCGGATGTTCGAATCCCGCATTTTAATCCCGACGATTCAAAGCCCTCATCCTCTGTAAAACCTTGTTTTCTTCTCCGGTGGGCAGGCGGACAGCTTTCAGCGCCCTGTGCTCCATTGTTTCACTCCACTTCTCCGTCTGTTTCCCGACGTGTAAAAACTTTGGAGAGCTCACTCCCCCTCTCCCTCTCTCCCTCCCTCCTCTTCATCCTCCTCCTCTTTTCCCCCTGCGTGCGTAATGACTTGGAGAGAGTTTGGAAACTTGTGATGGCTGTGAAAAAAAAAAAATCTCACTTTATTTCTGACACCTGTTGCTGAGAGCACGGCGCGCAGCGAGCGCCGCTCTTCTCTGCTTTTCCGTCTGCAGCCTCCATGACGAGCTGGGACTTTTGGATACTGACAGCCGCGTCGCCGCACCTCTGTGCGTCCCCGCAGATCTACTTTTGACTCAGACAGCGGCTTTCGTATCGCGCAGTCAAGCGGGATCTTCCCGAAGGGCTTACCTCCTGCGCTTTTCCAACCGGACAGAGAGCAACAGCTGTCAGCCGTGGGCGCTTCTAAAGGCGGATGGGAAAGTTTTCTTGGAGAACCGAGGGACGACTTTAATCCAGGTGAGGACGTTCAAAAAAAGTTATTGCGCCTTAAATAAATGTGAGCAGAGAGGCGCATGGGGATGGTGTATGTGTCTTTCAATCATTTATCCAAACTCTCCGACAGCTTTAAAGCCGCTCTTGCTTTCTTTCTGCTTTCGCAGAAGTTGCGGGAACTTTAAAAGTTCAACTTTTAAAGAGTCGTTTGATTTAAAAAAAAATCCCAGATTTGAACTTGAAACTCGCTGCTGTTGCGCACCCCGAGCAGGACATCTGAAGTCAGTGTGAAAAAGGTTTTTGGACTTTGTTCCGTTTGAACTTTCTCGTCCCCCTCGGTGTTTCTGTTGTCACAGTCTGCTTACAGAATGGGCTTATTTCATGAATTTGGCTCCCATGTGACAGTGGTGAAATGGAGTGTGTGTGTGTGTGTGTGTGTGTGTGTGAGAAAGAGAGAGAGAGAGAGAGAGAGGGAGCGTGTGTGTGCCAACCCCATCGGCCCAAATGAAGGCAGCTCTCTCGCTTTGCGGTGCAGACCAGGACTATTTTGGTCGAAATGTTGCACAAATGTTTCTCTCAGTATAGAGAAGTTGCTCTGCCTTCATCTGGATCAGAGGACTGTATGGTGGAACTGTGAGGATCACCGTTTAGTTTTGCCACAGCTCCTCATTTTGTGTGAAACTCTCGGATATAACAGATGGTGTGTTAGTTTACTGGACAGAATGGCTATTTTATTTTATATAGGTCAGAGACCAGCAGTGCAATCATTCAGCAGGGCTAAATATCCAGTGGCGATTCTAGAGACTGTTGGGGGCCATAGGCAAAAAAAAAAAATTCTTGGGGGGCCCCTCCAGCCAGCGTTCATCATCACCCCTTGCGGTGGGAATGAGTTGAGTCAAGCTGGGGCCCACCTTGGCATCAGGTATCTCCTGCTGTCATTGCAAATTTTGCACATCGCTACTGCTGTAGTTTAAAGCTGCTGCAAGCAGCTGCAAAGTTGTGAGCAGGTAAGAAACCATAGCTGAGGGTGATGTTTTCTAGCCTTTATTGAAACTAACCTGGATTGTTCAGAAAAATGAAAAAAAAAAAAAAAACAGTCAAAGATACAATCATTTAAATGTTCTTTAGGATGAATTTAAAATGTCATATTTTGTTTACATTATGGTGTTTTCTGCTTCCAGACTAATAGACTAGGTGGGTCTTAATATTCTGTAGCATCATGAAAATGGAGTTAAATGTCTTTAAAGTGGAACTGACTAAGAATAAAATAGCTCTTAAACATTTCCATAATATAATGGTTTACACATTTGCCTGACATGCAAACGGTCTGGTTTGCAACCTGGTGGAGACACAATTCAGTGTACTCCTAGTGGTGGTTCCAAACCTGGATAAATGGGAGAGTTGCATCTGGCATAAAATCTGTGTCAAATCCCCTTGGGATCAGGTAGGGGTGCTTGAGAGTACCTACTACTAACATCTTCCTAAGATTTGCAAACTTTCCAAGATTGCTTAAGCTATTTAAGCATGAGAACGGGAAACGTTTTTGTACTGATTTTGTACTGATAGCACAAATTTTAGCCCAAAATGCATGCATAACTTAAAAATCTGTTTGATGTTCAGTCATAATAAATTCCTTAAACATTAACCATTTAGTCTAGCAGTGTTATTGAGACTGACATGTCTTTTTTCAGTACAGTCAAAGGGGGAAGAAAAGTCATATTTTTCCTGAATCAACTGTGACACAGTTTGATTTGAAAAACTAAGCAGTCTATGAAAACATTTTATTCCTTAGTATCAATTATAAGGACACAACTGGTAGGAAACACGTAAGTATTGTGAATAACGGAGACATTTCCCTCTCACCATATTTGAAAGCAGACTATCATATTCATTTTTAACATGTTATGGCTGCTGAGAGAATGTTGAGGTCGTCACTGGTAGTGACGTCTCTGGTTCACTTTGTGTTTTTATGGTTTTAAAAATCTGAGACTCACATGAATTGTGGACTGAGCTGACAGCAGGACTGATAAACCCTGAAAGAGGAGAGGAGGTGTGTGTGTGGTTGTGTGTGCATGTGTGTGTGAGGATAGATAGTAACATTAGATGTGTAGATAGGGGTGCTGAAAAGTGTTGCTGTCAACAAGTTAGCCATTAGAGAGAGATAATCTCTCTTCCTCCACCCTCCCGTCTAAGCCAACTCCTGCTCTTTGTCTTACTTCTCTTTTACTCTTTCATTCATGACATTATTTTTCATATGTGTCATCTGAGCTTTTCTCTTTCTTTTCTTGATTTTGACCATTTAGGGTCATGGTTTCCTTACTTTGGCTTTGCAAAGCTGACAAGCAGTGAACCAAACTGTCAAACTGACCAGATTACTGCAGCAAGAACATATGAAACCTGTTGAGTAATTAATATATGTGGGGCCATCAAGGTTCATAAAATCTGTATTCTGAACATCTTCTCATTCATTTTCCTCTCTCTGCCTGTCTGTCCTCTAACTGCTGAGAAAGACCTTTCTTTAACTGAAGCGCCTCTTGAGTGTCTCATCCCTCAGGACTCGGTAATTAGGGAAGGGGAGTAAGTGAGTATGTGTATTTGTCTCCACACTAGACATTTGAGAAGATGGCTTGTCTGCAAGCACAAATGGGTCCTCAAGGTCATTGAATAAAGTATTGTGTGGTCTGTGTGTGTGTAGGTGTGTGTAGGTGTGTGTGTGTGTGTCCTATATGTTTAGACACAGCAGATGGTTTCATCAAAGTGGCTTTTCAAACAGAGATTTTCATATATTCTTAAGTGAAAATAAAAATTGATTGAAATGAAACTGGGATTAAGTTTTTGAATAATTGTATATGTGCATTACTTTGCCTGCAAACAGGTCTTCAAGTGTGCAACGTGTATTTTTTGCCCTTTCAAAGCACTAATGACTATGTTGGACACACACACAGATGGTGGTCCATTTGAAGAGGATGGCCTCTTCAGCACTTAAGTTGAAGAGCCAGTATTTTAAACACTTGTCTCTGATTGGCAGACTTGAATCCTTTGGAATTCTTCTCGGCATAACCCTCCGCCCCTGATGTATTTTTGTATTTTCGATTCGCTGGTGGCATCCATTCATGAAGATGATTGGGAATTAGCCAAAATACTTTTTATAAAAAACGTAAGCTTTAGTTAAAATGCATTTCTTCTCATTCTTTTAAAATTTAAAGGCAAATTCAGTTACACATTGAGCTGCTGTTGCTTGTCTATTCAAAAGATGAATCTGTTGCTTTTGTGTTGATTGCAAATAAAATCTGATTGATCAGACAAAATGCCATCCTGTCCTCTGGCACAGGATCATTCGCAGTTCAGGTCAGTTCAATTTATGTAGCATCAGTTCATGAGCACAGTCTTCTCAAAATTGTAAAGGCCCTACAATATCAGATAGGAAACTCCCAACTGCCTCTCAATTCTTCAGTTATTTTTTTAATCACGAGTGATCCATCATGCTGCAGAAATATCTGAAACACTAATTATCATTATGTGACGCAACAGTTGTGCATGCCCCAACCTGGTTTTCAATGTCGTGACCGCAGTCAGTGGAAGGTTAAAATTCATTGCTTCCAATTATTTTTATAACATAAAATCAAATTATATCAGTGTGAAAATGTTTTGTCCCATACCTTAAATAGGTGCAGTCCTATCCAGCATTATGCTATTTGGATGACCCACCAATCACAGAACAGCAGTTGTTGATATGAGACAACAGTTCTGTAGCATCTGAAATACCACACATGCACTTTGTTTTTCCCCTCTGGTTCCATATAGTCTTTCTAAAGATCTACCACCCAACATGGGGCTTGAACCTGTGACCTGGAGCATTAAGAGACTCATGCGTTACCAACTGAGCTAGTCAGACCAGATGGAAGCATGCATGCCTTCCCTGGTCATACTCTAACCTCTGAGGATGTGACATAACCTAATTAAGAATTTTTCAGACAATTTTTAGACAGACAGTTTAAAAGATGGACTACACTTGCAGGTCTAAAAAGTGAAGCCAGCGTATTATAAACCTGCATTCTGTATAGTGACCACCAGGGGGCGATCCTTGAAGTTGCAAAAACACTCCAGGTTGTTCAGAAGACTATGGTAAAACCACCCTTAGCTCCCTTTCTCTGTGACCTCAGTAAACACTGTGCTGTTGACTTTATGGGCTCAGTCACTAGTTTCAGGTCATACTGAAACGTTAAGTCTGTTTTGTAAATTATGGTCATTGTTGGAGTGAGATGGGAGGATTTTCTCAGATATGCTAATTGCCTAGTGATTTTAAATCACAAGTCTTTAGCCAATGAGTGTACGGCTTCATAGCTGGTTTCAAAACATCAAGATGATGACAGTGAAAAGGCTAAGCTCAAGACTTCATGATGGTACCTCACAAACCAATGGACGAAGTTACAACTGCTACAGCCTTCTGTTATACTTTATTATTTGCTAATGTTGCGAAGGGAGAGAAGAGAAAGGTGCAGACCAGTATCAGTATGAATTAAGGCTAATGAACAGTAGGATACCACCATACCACAAGGTAAAGGCTGGAAAATAGCCCAAAAATTGAAGGAAAATGAAATCCACTGCTATGGAGATGAATTTCTAAAGATCCAATCTTTTTCTACATCCAGTGCTTAAAAAATGACTGATTATACTGTAGTTTTATTTCTTGTCTTTCTCAGTAGATGCTAAAATGTTTGATACTTGAAAGAAAAAATCTGTGATTAAAGTTGAAGGCGTGTGTGTGTTTGTGTGTGTATGGCCATGCTGTAGTCATTATGGTTAAGTGGTGTGTACTGTGTGTGCATTTCTGCATATATGTGTGCACTAAAAATGTGACCCTGTGTCATTTGTTACAGTGTCTGCGATTTGTGCATCCTCCGTGCCTGAACTTATGTGTGTTTTCGGCCTTTCTCAGCCGATGGTTCAGGGCTATGCAATGATGTCATCAAGGGCAGCAGGGTGGAGTGACATGGGGTTAGAGTTTGGCTCAGGTCCTGACTCCAGCAGCCCTCAAAATGTGTCTGACCAATAAGTATGTGACTGCTCCTGCTTGTCTGTGTGTTTGTACATGTGTGTCAGCATGTCAGCCTTAGTGTGTATGGTCAGTGGTAACAGCGGTCACCAGCTGTATGCTAGCTGTGTCCTACACTAATAGTAAAAGTGGTTTATTGGGCACTTTATAGTGCCTGAAACCATTTTATAAATCCAGCAGCTGGTACAAGGGACAGACATAGACCATATAGCCACAAGACACACAGCATAAGACCAGAGGAAATGTGAATACTGTACAATGTTGTGTCTAAAGGAAAAGGAAAAAATGTTCATTGATTCGCTTAAATGAAATGCGCTTAATGATAGCAGAAAGTGCCTATGATTAAATCACATTTCTTCCCCATTCTCATGCACGGTTTGAACTTCAGCAGGTCACCTTGACCATGTCTTCATGAGTTTATTTAAAATATTTCAAGATATCATTGTCACAAACATTACCTTGCCCTCATTAAGATCTAAACAGCAAAATCATCACATTGTCTTTGCTCTCTCCTCTCTTCTTTCTTGCTTTTCCTTCCAGTGGCCCCAGTCCAGTACTGATAAAACTATCAGCAGCACACCTGCACTGGTGTTGAAAGCCAGTCACACATCCACACATGCACGTGCAAGATATAAACCATGCACAAACCCGAACCCAGATGAGGACAAGAATTTTATTTACGCACGTGCTCACTACAATAAGTCTATTCTTGTTAGGTTTTAACTCTGTCTCAATTTCTGACTTTCTCCATTTCCATCACTCGTCACTGCTTTTTCTTGTCTTTACTTTCTTTTAGGGTCACTACATTTCATATTAGGAGGGGGGGTAAACTAAAGAAAGTTAGGCTTTACAGGCTAAACCTCATATCTCATTATTTTTGGCTGGATGATGATGCACACAGAGCTGAATTCCCAATGAAGCTGTTTTCTGTGTAGAGGTTTTGTTTTTTTTTGTTTTTTTTTACCTTTTGTCACCCGTGGCTAAATGGGGTGGCTGAGGCTCAGGAGGTAGAGTGGGTCATCTTCTAATTGGATGGTTGTAGTGTGATCCTTTTCTCTCATGGTTTATATGCCAGTGTCCTTGGGCAAGATTAAAAAAAATGCACCTTCCCCTGCTCTCCTGTATTCTCCCCAAGGGGTCGCCAGAGCGGATTAATCCTCATCGGTAATTTGGCAGAGGTTTTATGGAGGATAAAATTAAATAAACAGCAACAAAGCATAAATTACATGAAAAGACAACACAATACTTACTGCAAAGGTGTGGACTTTCACCTTTTTTTGAAAACATTTTTAAACATGGCATATCTTATCATTCATTCACAGTGAGTGTCTCAGGAGAAGTGATGCTCAATGCCTCTATCCAACAAGGGCTTTCATGATAGCACCTTTCTATAGTAAGACATATATGCAACTCAGGTATTATCTCTCAGTCTTTTAAGATCAATCCTGAAGCACCTTTGCCCAATGTAAAGATCAAGCCCATGCCCTTGAGGGGAACAGTATCTTGCTCTACCAACCAAGTGATTATCTGTATATATATATATATATATCAGTAACTATCCTTTTTGCTAGTGAAACATTATACTATGTTTCACTAGCAAACGGGATAGGATATACACAGTTACTGCTTCATTTTCTCTTTGATATCAGTAAGAAGTAGAATAGGATGCCTGTTGTACTACGCAGATGCTTACTACTTCCTCCTCTTGTCATGGTTTAAGATCTGTCCAGAACACTTGTGCTCAACATGGGGCTCGGACCCATGACCCTGAGATTAAGAGTCTCATCCTCTACCAAGTGAGCTTGCTGAGCTCTGCAGCTGAGGGTAGAGTGTGAATTTTGTATCCATGCATGTTACAAAAGCAAACCAAAGTGATTTCTAACTGTGAATTTTCATGCATTTATCACAGCGCATGGGAAGAAAAAATGTGACCAGAAAGTAATCAGATTCAGTTGTTTCTGTGATAAATGTGTTCTTTGTTTCAAAACTTCTACTTTTGAACCAAAGAGACTTCTTAAAAATAATTTTTTGAAGAACAGTTTAGTTCATCCGGCTTTATTTTCTAATAAAACTAATGAGACTCCAGGTGTACACTGTTATGACTGTTGCTTGTCTCTGATGGAAGCAATAAGGATGAAAGGGAGAACTGTAGTGTAATAACAGAGAAACTACTTCTGAGTTACAGTTTCTGTCCTGAAGGTACTACACCCAACATGGGGCTCAAACCCACAACCCTGAGGTTAAGAATCTCATGCACTATTGACTGAGCTAGTGAGCTGGATGCAAAATGACGGAGCACAAATTGGGACTTTCAGATCTATGCACATGTGTGGGTTCTCTCTGGGTACTCCAGCTTCTTCCCACAATCCAAAGCATGTGAAAGGGAGTTAGACTAATTAGCCATTCTAAAAAGACTGTAGATTTGAATGTGAGTGTGAATGATTGTCTGTCTCTCTGTGTTGGTTCTGCAATGGGCTGGCATCCTGTAAAGGGTGCACCCTGCCTTTTGCCCCATGACAGCCAGGAGAGGTTCCAGCACCCTCTGCAACCCTGAACTGGATACGCAGAAGAAAATAGATGGATGGATGGCTCCATGCACATGGCAAATTCAAGATAAAGAAATTTTCATGCATTCATCACAGGGCATGGGAAGAGAAAATGTGGCCAGAAGGTAATCAGTTTCAGTTGTTTGTGTGATAAAATTGTGGATTCATATAAAAATTTAACTATAAAAATAAAATCCTTTCACAAGAAGCAACTTATTTTGTCAGCCGGAGCAAACACTTATGCTTAACTTGGGGTTCAAACCCACAACTCTGAAATTAAGAGTCTTGCACTCTACCTGCTGAAATAGTTGAGCTTAGAGGGTAGAGTGTGAATTTTGTATCCATGCACATTACAAAAGCAAGACAAAGGAGCCAGCTACAATTTCTAAATGGAAATTTTCGTGCATTCATCAGAAGTAATGGGAGGTAAAAATGACAGAAAATTTGCTTCTTAGTTCTTCTTCCAGTCCTGAAGGTACTGCACCCATCAGTGGGCTCAAACCCACAACCCTGCAACTGAGGTAGCTGAGTAGCAGGCCAACATTGGGAGTGTAAATTGTGAATTTTGGATCTGCGCTTATTGCAAACTCAAGATGAAGTTGCCACCTTTCTAAATTTCTTAATAGAAATTTTCATGCGTTTGTCACTGGGCATGGGAAGAGAAAATGTAGCCAGAAGAAAATCGGATTTGGTTGTTTATGTGATAAAACTGTAGATCTTTAAAAGAATTTCACTATAAAAAATTCCTCATGAGGACTATTTTATTTTCTCATCCTTCATTTTAATGGTAGATAAGAAAATTAAGGTTGAAGCACAGTTGTTACTATTTTATCTGTGGGAGAAGCAGCAACTTTCTGCACCCTTGTGTTTCCCTAGGGGGTCGACACAGCAGATTGATCTGCATTGATGTGATAAAACCCCTAAAAGACTTAACACCCAACATGGGACTCAAACCCACAACCCTGAGATTAAGCGTTTCGTGCTCTACTGACTGAGCTAGCCAGGCTACATTCACTGGGAATGTGAAGCTAGGAAAGGGGGGTGCTATGAAGCAAAATTAATAGCCATATGTTACCTCACCTTAATCATATCAGCAAATGAGGGCTTGCAGTTGGAGCAGCGCTTAATGTGCAATTTGCAGTCCTTTAGCTGGTGATGCAAAAAATCTATAAATGTGTGATCTTAATCTGCTTCTCTGCTTCTCTTTCACACTGCTGGGACTGCAGCTACAAGAGGTTTATTTATTGCTGACAGTATTCAATCAATAACATTACATTCACTTTTGATCTGGTGACAAAACAAAGTGATTTTCACACCTCCCGTATTAGGAGAGGGTCAGATCGGAACACACACTAAGTAACGTTTAATGTTAAAATGCTTCCTAAGTGTTAGAGCTCTAATGTGTAGAAATAAAAATGCAGAGCCGAAAGCACACTGCTAGGACAAATAAATATATTCATCTGAGATAATGTGTGTTCAGTCAATGTGAGGATCTAATGATTTTGTGCAGTCATGCTCTGTGGTCTCATTTGTGGCATTTACTATTATATGTTCTTTATGCCTCATATTGGAGACATATCACGCAGAAGAATCAAATGAAGCCTTTTTTATGCGAGCAGACAGCCTGAAGCAGAAACAATAAAAGCTGTTACCACTGCTGTGATACAAACAAGTGGTGACTAAGTTGTTAATGCTGCTTCATGGCCATACAGTATAGATATTCTACCTAAAGGCAATGCGTCCAACGTGGAGCTCAAACCCACAACCCTGAGATTAAGAGTCTCATGCTCTAGCGACTGAGCTAGCCCGGTTGACAGGCTGATGTGCTGACTAAATGTGTGCCATTTCAAAGAACACATGTGACATGAACCTGCAGCTTCTCAGGAGAAATTTCAGGCCTGGGAAGAAACTGTTCTGTTGTTTACATGATAAAGATGTTGTGATCTATTCATGAAAAGGAATAAACCACCATTTTCCCCATCAGTTTGGAACTACTTATTCTGGTTTTTAAAAAATATTTAAATAGGAGTGAAAGGCTCCGCATAAACATTGAAATGATTAACTCTCTCATAACTATAAGTTGTTCATTTGTAGTGTCAACTGGTTTGTACTGACCTTCAAATTGACAACACAAAAATATGCTTTTGACAGTAGTATATATTTTAACCCACGACCTGAGATGACCTGATGACAGGATTTGGATGTTTGACTGGTGCCCTGCCTGTTTGCTGATCTTTTTTGGTCATCTCAGTCTGGCACCGTCTGCCTGTCAAAACACAGTAATGAATGAATCTGTTTAAACCAGCAGGATGTTCGTTTATGCACACACAAAAACACTCATCAGAAATCAGAATCAGAAAACAGTTTATTGCCAGGTACAGTTCAGAACACAATATCGAAATGTATAAGTACTATAGTGCCTAAGACCATAGTGTGAAATGAGCAATACTATACACTGTATACATGAATATGAAATATTTACACAAGAAACGATGGTGAAAAGATTTTGCAGAAGTAAAATAGTTTGGTAAAAGTCATAGCGAGTAATGTTTCTGTGTATGTATGTGTGTGCTGATGGACAGAAAGGGAGACAGATGAAAGGAAAAAGAGTGAAGGTAATAGATATTTTGTCAGATAAGAGGAAACGCTGCCTCTTACTGGTCAAGATCTGCTACTACAACAGATCAAAGAAAAAAAAAATGAAAAGAATAAAAACGTAAGTTTTATATTACTCAGTAATTGTGGCCCAGTGTTTTATGCATTGTGGGTTTTAATGACTTCACACTTACTATTGTTTTCTTTGTGGTTTGCAGAATTGTATATGTATCTTTGAAATAACCCACGTGGAATGAAGAAAGTCAGGTAGAGGAATAGCCACCAGTGAATTCAAATGATCCCTTCCCCAGCTCTCGGTATGACTTGTTTGTGAGTCTTACTGCATAATATAATGTCTGCCTGTGATCTGCAAAGTCTCACAACAGTGAGTTTCAAGCAAACGCTTTCACAACTAAAACGGCTTCTCTTTCTTCATGTCTGTAGTTTAGGTGTTTTTGAATTCTTGTTTTTCATCGTGTCTTTTGCTTCTGCTTTTTATGCAAAAATGATCCTTTTCTGTCTGTCTCCTCTCTTGTCTGTTCTGTATTTTTGTCCGTGTGTGTGTGTGTTGGAGTGGTGGTTATAATATAATGAGATTCCCTGTGCTCAGGTGCTCCTTCTAGATAATTACTGAGTGTGTTTTTCTGTAGCCAATCTCTGAACTGAGGCAATACCAAATCTGTCAGCACACCCACACACACTCAGGGGAAGAGGGCGAGAGGGGATTAAATCAAAATCTATTCCCACTATCTTGTGTCTGATGGCAAAAAGAAACGTCCTGGCTCTCATTTTTAATCATGCAGTTGTGAGTCCTTGATGCTTTTTCTCTTTCCACCTTTTTCCTTCAAGAATTCCTGTCTTTCCTTTTCTAGTTTCTCTCCAGTGAGCATCCTCCTTCTGTTTATCCTATACTCTTGCCTGCAGAGTGTGTGTGTGTGTGTGTGTATATGTAGAAGGATCAACAAAGCATTAGTCAATTGTCGGGGGGGGGAATCACAGAGCTAGCAGACAACATTGATTTACACACAAATACGCACACAATTTTTGTTTTTCAAAACATATCCATCAGGGGTTGGCTGAAGTGATTTATTAGGAAGTGATTGTTGCTGAGGTTGCGTAGACTGGACAGACAGGAGCAGAGCACTGCATTGCGTTAAAAAGAGGCCACTGACTCTCTGCCAAATGAGCTTTTTGGGTAACGAGGAGACTGTTTCACCTATGTTTGTCCAGTTTCTTTGTGGTTTTATGACTCTGGTCTACTTTATACTCTGCACTGAGCATCGACAGTAGACAGTAGTACTGCAGTTAATTAAATAAATTGTGCATCAACATCATTTCACTACCCTAAAATGAAGAAACCATCTCTGTTTCATAAGTTTCTTTAATGAGATTAATAATAAAAAAGATACAGATAAAGCAATCTCTGGGAAGGCTTTGTTAAAGAGACAGTTTAGTCATTATATTTTGGCGCACATTAATACATTGCAGCACAGCAGTAACAGCAGCAGGAATGAAAGTCAGTGGAAGCAACGTGTAAATGAGAGGGAGGCAGGTGGAATGGTGAAGATGCAAGGAACAATGAAAGTGGATGAGTTTCAGTACCATTAGCCATCCAAGGAAACAGACAGAGCACAAGAGAGGTGAAGAAGAGAGTGAAGGCAGGGTGAAGTGGGTGGAGATGAGTGTCAGGAGTGATTTGTGATAGAAGGATAGAGCAAGAGTGAAATGGAAGGTTTATAAGAGACCTGGTAGTAAGACCTCCCATGATGTATGGTTTGGAGACAGGAGCACTGACAAAAACACAAGAGGCAGAACTGAAGTTGCTAAGAGACAGCTCAGGTTGAGCAATTTGGAGACATGGTTGAGATGGTTTGGACATATTCAGAAGAAGGACAGTGGATACACCGGACAAAGAATGTTGAAGATGGAGCTGCCTGGCAGGAGGAAAAGAGGAAGGCTACAGAGAAGGTTCATGGATGAGGTGAAGGAGGACATGTAGAGGGTTGGTGTGACGGAAGATAATGCAAGGGATGGGGTGAGATGGAGGTAGATGATCCGCTGTGGTGACCCCAAAAGGGAGCAGACAAAAGAAGAAGAAGAAGCAGCATGTTTAGAACAGGCAGGACATCTAGCAAGAAATTTTGAAAGCAAGAAACAAACACAAAAAGTTGAATCATTTTCAGATTTCAGTTTTGGGGCTTACTTAGCTGTGAAAATTACTCATTTTCCAACATTTTGAAATAAATATTTTGCACACACATTTGTATGAACTTGAGCATGGTAGCAGCAAGGTAGAAAATGTTTAGAGTAAGAGGAGGTGAACTGGATGTTTTTTTCGCTATTGACAACCGGGTTTAAACAACAATGGGGATAGAAGGTGATGTTGATGGTGATGAAACCTGCTATGGTGGATGGTTTGGAAAAGGTGGTACTGACAAAAAGACAGGAGGTGGAGCTGGAGGTGGCAGAGTTGAAGATGCTGAGATTTTGCCTGGGTGTGACCAGGATGGACAGGAATAGAAATGAGTACGTCAGAGGGACAGCTCAGGTTGAGATAAAGTAAGAAAGGCAAGAATGAGATGGTCTGGACACATGCAGAGGAGGAATAGTGGATATATTTGGACAAAGGATGTTGAAGATGGAGCTTCCAGGCAGGAGGAAAAAGAGGAAGACCACGGAGAAGGTTCATGGATGCAGTGAAGGAGGACATGCAGGGGGCCGGTGTGGCAAAAGAGGATGCAAGTGATAGGGTAGATGATCTGCTGGAGGGAGCAGCTGAAAGAATGAGAAGAGTGAAGCAGTAACAGTATTCCAGCACTCTTTTATAAAGCTATTGTATTGCTGTATTTGAAGCAGTCACGGCTGGTGGGAGAGAACCAAAATTTCAACTGCAGTGCTTTCCAATCCTTCTAAGTACTACAACACTGCGCCTGTTTTGGGCAGCGGTTCAAAAAGCTTTTACACCCTGCTAATCTTTGGGCATGAAGAGTTAAAACACTTAGCACAGTGCAGCTCCTGAATTTTGATCCTGCATATTTTAACACATGCGGCAGCATATATTTCACATCAGCATCTGCCACTGCTGAGCTGCTGCATCGTCTGTCAAACGCACACGCCGCCTGAATGGAGATCAGAATTGTGTTTGTCATCACGTTCAATAAATGTTCAGGGCTCTCCCTTGTTGGTGATGCAAGGATGTTCTGTATATGTTGAAACACACAAGGCAGTGGCAGCAGAACCCCATCTAATAAAATCCTTTATATGAACATGTCATTCATCACATATTACACTGTTATAAGTTGCTGTCACAGGTATATCCATGTTTATGGTGCTATTTGTCACTTATCTCTTTATATGAAACTTAACATTGTTTTTACATCTGCATTATACAAGTGTCTACTGTCAACAGACTTTCTTTAGTTCACAGAGGCTTAAGTATGAAAATAAGCTGCAGTAACAGTGAGCACAGACAGAGGGCACTGTATCACTGGAACTCCTTTCTAAAACAGTGGACACCTAATAAAAGGGAGTGAGCTATGGATGGGGTGAGAGGTTAGAGGGGGAGATGAAAGGATAAAGAAGAACATAAAACAGACAGAGAGAGGAAAACTGGAGGAAGGACAGGAGAGTGAGGAGATAAATCAAGAGATAGCAGTTAAAGGTGACATTTTAAACACTGGTGTGAATTCTCTCCCATTCTCTTTCTCCATCCTGTGTACATTCCCTTTTTATCTTGGTAACTTTGATCAAATTAAACCCACAAACCACATGTATTCTTCCTACATCCTTTCTTCTCACAACTTTACCATCTTGTCTCTCTTTCCCTGCCACTATCTGACCACGATCCCCCCCCAGCCTTCCCCCTCTCC
>VUQH01031169.1:17086-31403 GCA_015106775.1 Etroplus canarensis | reverse complement strand
CCCCCCCCAAAAAAAAAAAAAAAAAAGAAACACAACTATGCATACTTTGATGTAGATGACGCTGTGTGTAAGTCAAATGCGGATGTTAAAAAGTAAGCTGGGACAGGAAGGGATCAACAGCGAAGTTCCCAACTGAGAGGGAGAATCCCAAAAAAAATCATCAAAGATTTTTTTTTAAAAAGCGTGAAAATCACAGGCTGCAGTGGACATTACATTGTTTTTAACACTTGGTTTCACTTCATCACTTTATATTTCATAACTCCAATCTTTGCCTTAAGGACCAGCAACAGCAAGCAAAAGTAGCCCCTGGATGTTTGGGACACCACCCCTGGTTGCAGTAAAAGGCTACAAGATGTAGACAGTGGTCTGCAAGGCTGTGCATAGGCTCTCTGCCGGACCACCACAGCACCATAAATAAGCCACTAAGCTTAAGTTATACCTTTGTGGTGAATCTGTGCAGAACCTACAACATACCCAACTCAAGTGGCCAGTGCCATTACCGGCACTTATGCTTCTTTGAGGTGTGCCTGCGTTGCCCTGCAATTTCACTGCCAAGACACTAGTCAGCAGTGGGGTGTCTGTACCGCTTTTGAGTTTCTTTTATACGTTTTCTGTTACTTCCTATTTGTACTTCCTGTGTTTAAACAGCAGAAAATGCTTCTCAAGAAAAGAACTGCTGTGGGGAAAAAAGAGAACTTTAAAAAACAAAAATGCAGTGAAGAGGTAGAAATACATAGAAGGGACTGGCCAGTCACGTTTAGTTACATTTCTGGAGAGGTGGACATCAGGTTACAGGGTTACACTGTAGGGTTTCACAGGGATTTACGGCTACGACCTACCTGTGACATCGACAAAATGCACAAGCATAAATTCAGTGTTGAGCGTAATTAGTTGGCAGTGGTCTGTCTGTACCGCTGTTGAGTTGCTGTTCTACTTCTTCTATTTCCTTTCTTTCCACTTCCTATCTGAACTTCCTGCATTTAAGTTGGACAACGGCAACAACAGAAATGCTTCTTGAGTTGGAGCTAATAAATACTGAACAACAGATACTCATAATGAAATAACTGCTATGGAGAGAAGAGAGGAGTTGATTTATTTTTTAAAAACACAGCGAAGAGGTAGCCGGGAATACGTAGAAGGAAACGACAGTACCAATCTGGCATCGATGCGACACAACGTTTAGTTATGTTTCTGGAGAGGTGCACATCAGGTTACGGCATGGGTCAAGATGTAGGGTTTCTCAAGTGTTTGCATCTATGACTTATTTATGACACTGACAACGCACAAGCATAAATCCATTGTTATGCCACCGCCTGCCCGCCAGCCTCATAGTATACACTTCATAACTCATGAAAGAAGTGCTGTTATCTCCAAGTGTACAATATTGGCACTGCCAGTGTGTTGTTATTTTGGAGACACCAGCAGCATCGGATAATTGTAAGTATATGGCCTCCTGTAATGAGAATGAGCTATTCTGTTTTTGAGCCTATTGAAATGTATGTAATGCACATGCTTATAACAGAGTTTATTGGGGGGTTTTGTTGGTTTGTTTTGTAATCTAGAAGTCACCCCAAAACAAGAGAAACAGGTGGGGTACACTAGTCTATCACAGGACTCGTGACAATAAACGAATTAATGAAAGTTATTGGAGACAGATATAAAATAGCTCAGTTGTGATAAAGTCGTAATGATTATTTTTTCAAATAGAATTTTCCAATTTTACAGTCATTTTTAATAAAAACATATTTCTATTACAAACACACCCACACACACCAAGTGCTACTCCCTAAAACTCTAGCTAGCAAAGTGTGACTCATCAAAAATCACTACTTCTTTCACTATCAGTGCCTCTTTTTTCACTGTCTGTCAACAACTCCCCCTCCTCCTTTCTTTTCAATCTTTCTTCCTTCTCCACTTTCTCAGTCCCACCTCACCCCCTTTCTTCATCACTGGACACACGCGCACACACGCGCGCGCGCACACACACACACACACACACACACACACACACACACACACACACACACACACACACTCCTCCAGCTCTCCTTCAGCCCTGCCTAACCCTCTGTGGGCACTGTACCCAGGAAGAAGCAGCATGAGCAGGGCAAGGAGCTCCAGGCAGAGCCCGTGCAGCCATACCAGCACCCTGTAAGCCTAGAAAGCAATATGAGCAGGGAATAAGAAAAATAGAAGCACTGCATTAAAAGAGACAGAAGGAAGGGGTTTAAAGGAGGAGAGGGTGAGAAGAGGGTTGAAAAGCAGAAGTGAGGAATCAGGTTGAGAAAGGATGAAGAGATAAGAGGATGCAATAGCAGGGGAGACGAGCAATAGAGGAGAGGATTAGAGATGGGGAAAGACAAAAGGAGATTAGAAAATAGATAGATCAATAGATAGAGAGATACAGAGAGAAGAGGAAGAAAGATATGGGGAGGGAGAATGTGTGAAGCAGAGAGAGAAAAAAGAGAGCTGGGCAGACAGCCAACTCTCCCAGGAGAGACAGGTCAGAGCAACGGACATGTCTCTAGAGACTCTGTGTGTGTGAGTGTGTGGTGTGGGTTTTGTGTTTTGTGTGAAAGACAGTGGCAAGAGATGGAGGGAGGAGGAGAGAAGAATGCAGAAGAGGAGGAAGAGGAGAGCAGCAGAGCGCAGAGAGAGAGTGGGGGACTGTAGGTTTGAAATGCGACCTTGGAAATCTATATCTGCACATTTGTGTCTGTGTGTAACAACTGGTTGCTGTTTCTAGATCTCCAGCTCTTACTGGGTATTATTAGACAAAGGACGATATTTGATGCACAGATTTTGCATATAATAATACATTTTGACATATGATTGATTAGCTGGCCATTTGCATATCACAGTGCACTTGAGCCTGATGTTAGATGCTGGGCTGTTCCACAGTGTTGTTTGCCTAAGAAACGGAAAATAAAGAACCTTGATTAATGTTTAAATCAAAGCAAAAATGATTGGTAAATATGATTTAAAATGTCAGAGAAGCTTTAAAATTATATTCGTACGTATGGTCAGCCACGGAGGTTCTGCAAGTTACTAAATTAAATAATTAGGTATGCTCAGGCTGGTCTTCTTTGATTGCCTGGGGAAAACATTAAATGATACTTGCAGGCTGGTGGAGTCAGTCTCATCAACTATGTGAGGAAGAAACAGAGTTAATGATATATAATAGTGGCATAAATGCATGGAGAGTGAAGGAGATGAGAGCAGAGGAGAGGGTCTCAGTGCATCAGGGGAGGTCCCCCCAGCAGGCTGGTCTTATAGCAGCACAATCTGGGAACTCAAAGCTAATAAAAAACTGAATTGGTGGCACACAATAGCCAATGGTTTTGAGATTGCATTTTGGCAAATGTATTCACTATTTGAGCTGCAAACTGTTTGCCTGGATGCAGACACCCTGCTCAAATATGATTAAAAATGGAGAAAGTTTCCAGGACCACAGATTTTATCCCTTTGCCTAAACACTGCGCATAATCATATCTGTTTATAGAGACCAATAGCATTAATATCAGAGGGATAGCTATCACCGGATCCTCTCTTAACCATGAGCTATATCAAAAAGGAAACTTTTAAGTGGGCATGTCTGATGTGATGAATTGGGAGTGAGCCTTGCACCAAAGTTCAGATCCCAAATAAATAAATAAATAAATAAATAAACAAACAAACAAACAAACACATAAAGATTTGGATACATGGGCAGTACTTTTTGTAGAACCATTGTATTATTGGGTTTGATATTTTTGAATGTTTTACTTACAAGAACAATATTCAGTGTCACTAGACAAAGGATTATAACATGTAAATCGATGATTACCTGCACAGTACCTGTATTACTGTTTGTATTCTTGATAACAGTCTGAGCAGTGTGTGCATGTTCAGGCACATAATGTGTATACATGGCCAGTGCAGGTCGTGGAATGCCCTGTATGTGTAATTAACAGTGGAGGCCACAGAATTACATGACCTTGAATGCCACATGTGCTGTCTTACACACACACACACACACACACACACACACACACACACACACACACACAGTCAAATACAAAGCCCCATGAAATTCCCTAACTCCTAGGGGTCTTTATGAGGCTCTTGCATTGGTCACGGAGGGCTAGAAGGAAATAAGAAGGAAGACAGGGGGAACTGATGATCAGTATAGAAAAAGACAAACATGAAAAGAGGGATCCTACCTTCAAGACAATACATATACATGTTAATAATGTCCGTAGTCTGGATTTGTTCCAGATTTGAGGTTGTTGTATTGGAATAGTGCAATAATATGGAACTACTGCATGAATAACACTCAGTGGCAAAACGTCTCCCATCTAGCAAAAGTGAAACATAGACCAAAGAATAGGGAGGTGGCCAGATGGGATGATTTGGTGTCCAAAGAATGGGACAGCCATTGTATTATTGGTTGAGTATAACATAAACCCTTGAATGTGGCTTTGGAGGATTATTGAAAAATTTCCTAACATGTGCCTGAAAGAAGTGTTGACTTTTTAGAAATAAACCAAAACCACAATTTTCCCCTTACCTTAACCAAGTGCTGTAAATTATCCAAACTCTAAAAACAGATAGTTACAGCTTTACAACTTTTTCAGGATGTTGGTAAAGTTATGCCTTAATGCGTTTCAAAAAGACTGGAAATGAGTTGTATATTTTGTAGATTTGTGTATTTACATTATTCTTATGTTTCCACCAATGTTCAAACTGATAGTCGCTTATATGCCCTTTAGGGTAAACACTGGCTCATACCACCCACTAAGCTAATAGACTTTTTTTCACAGCAGGCGTTTTGACGTGTAAACACAGGTGTCAATAATCATGTTAATTAAGGCTGAGTACCAAAATAGAACAGAACTGTCATTAATGTTATTAATAACACCTGTGTTTCTACACTACTTTAAGTCAAAAAGTCTGCTGTAAAAAAGGTCTGTGTGTATTGTTAATGTTAATGTTCGTTCAGTATTGTTGTTTTGACTATGGATAACAGCACTGGGCTACCCAAATGAATTTGCCACGTAACTTTAGCTGCAGTAACTCTGTGGATAGTCGACTCATGCAATGGTAAGTTTACAATTAACATTATATTAGTACATTAACTACCCTGATGTGGCAATTTCATATAACATGACTATATATGACTGATCTTACTGATTATATGCACATTAATGCAAATATCTAATTCGCCAATGCAACTCAATGCATTTTGGCATGTAGCCATGGTCAAGACGATGTGCTGAAGTTCAAACTGATCATCAGAATGGGAAAGAAAGATTATTTAAGTGACTTTAAATGTGGCATGGTTGTTGGTGACAAATAGGCTGATCTGAGTATTTGAGAAACTGCTGTTCAACTGTGATTTTCCTACAAAACCATCTCTAAGGTTTACAGAAAATAGTCAGAAAAAAGAAAATATCCAGTTCTCTAGGTGAAAATACCTTGTTGGCACCAGAGATCAGAGGAGAATGGACAGCAACAACAAGTTGAACCCTGAAGCAGAGGGGCCACAACAGCTGAAGGCCACACCAGGTGTCACTCCTGTCAGCTAAGAACAAGAACAGGGTACAGTTCACACAGGCTCACCAAAATTAGACAATAGAAGGTTGGAAAAACATGCTCTAAAGAGTCTCAACGTCTGATTCTGAATCTGGCATAAACAACATGAAAGCATGGATTCATCTTGCCTTGTATCACCAGTGGTGTAATGGTGTGGCAAATATTTTCTTGGCATGTTTTGGGCCCCTTAGTATCAGTTGAGCATCATTTAAACACCATAACCTGCCTGAATATTGTTGCTGACCATGTCCATCCCTTTATGATCAAAGTGTACCCATCTTCTGATGGCTGCTTCCAACAGGATAACATGCCATGTCACTAAAACTGATTTCTTAAATGTGTTAGTCAGTTCCTTGTACTCAAATACCCCTCCACAGTCACTAGATCTCAATCCAACAGAGTACTTTTACAATGTAGTGGAATGGGAGAATGTTATCATGGATGCAAAGCCGACACGTCTGCAGCAACTGTGTGATGCTATCATGTCAATATGAACAAAAATCTCTGAGTAATGTTTCCAGCACCTTGTTAAATCTATGCCAGGAAGAATTAAGGCAGTTCTGAAGGCAAAAGGGGTCCAACCTGGTAGTAGCAGGTGTACCTAATAAATTGCCTGTTGAGTGTATACAGACATTTTCACTCCAGACAGTTATGGAAAAATTCAGATGGGATTATTTCCAAAGTTGTCCTTTCTCACATAGCACACAGCAGAAAAAAGCCCACTTTAAACCTTTTCCCACTTCTGGAATTACTCCATGTGGTTTAGATGATGGAGCTGCCTGAACAGAGTATGCAGGAAGCAGGGCACTTGACGCCCACTCAGTAGCGGTGAATGCACCAGAATATGAGCACATCATCATGATCTGACATCACATGGACTTTGTTCTGTGGAGCGGGGCAGGTTGAAGCCCTGCTAATGTCCAATCTGACCTCGTTAAACATTTGTATTCTCACATGCACCTCTGTCAGGTACCTCTAGCAAAATTCAGGGCTGCAGTGTATGTGTGAAAACGGCTTAAAATTAAAATCATAAAGTAGACAAAAATCGTGTAATGCACAAAACAGATCATTTTAAAAATGATTTGTATAGGAATGTATTTTTAAGAGATAAGCTTGGAAGACATATGAGCATTGTAGAGAGGTCAAATAAAGACAAAGAAGCAGGAGTAGGTGAATTTAAGGGAGTAGTTGGGCCTTGAGGTCTAGGAACATTGTTTCAGCTGCCATGTGTGTTCCTCGCGTACATTTGAGTTATCCTGTCTATCAGTGTTTTGTTTTAATGTTTAGGTTTGTGCCAAAGACTGTTTTACTGTTTCTATGTGTCCTTTTCATTGTTATCAGTATAGCACATACACTTGCACTCTATGTGTGTGATCCGAGTAATACTTGTCTATATGTATGAGCCTACGTTTGAGCTTGTGTATGTGTGGACTGCTATCCTGTGTGTGTGTGTGTGTGTGTGTGCCATGAGCCCCAGTGAGATGCAGCAAGCATGACGGAGAATGACAGCTTGATTTATGGCGAGGCTATAAGTAGAATGACTACTGCTGGAGGAAGAGAGTGTGAGTGTGTGAGGGAGAAAACATGATAGAGAGTGAAGGAAAAGAGAGATTGGAAAGGATAGATAGTGGAGAGAAAGAAGGAGAGATGAGGATGACAAGAGGGAAAGGGATGCAGGGAGAGAGGATGGTCTGAGCGACAAAGTTAAAAAGGCAATATCGGACAAGAGAGGAGATGAGTGATAGGGACAGCATGATAGAAAAGGAACAAAACTGAAAGAATGAAAGGGGTCAGAAAGGGACTGATTGGGATTATGTGAGAGGGACTAAGTTTCCTATGTACATCTTGCTAAGTATGCAAGAAAAAAATTAGAAAACATTTTCAGTCTGCAAGCTGCTAATGGCATGAAATAATATGTAGAGGAAAAGGAGACAAAGGAGCAAGGAAAATTTAGCTTTTGTTTGCTAGGGGTTAGTGTGCATTGGTTTAATGATAAACTGCAGCTCACGCAGTGCAGCATGCTCAATAGCAAAAATACATTATCTTCACAATTACATTTACATCTTTAGACATTTAGGGGATTTTGTTATGCAGAACGGCATGTGCAGAGTGCAAATGAGCTTCAATTCCCTGATCAATAACACTGCATAGAAAACAACATCCAGGAGAATATTCAAGAGCGCCGATGATTATTAAGAATGTCATGACAGGCTATGAAATAAAACCTGTTATTATGTTAGGTTTTAGACCTTTAATGATTTATTATCAGTTTGACACATCCTCTGCTTGGCTGATGATTAAAAAAACAACAACTTTTACGCTAACATGGGAATCGTTTCTTCAAGGGCTTTGAAATGGCCTCATACAAGTTGGCATGTCTGTCTAAAATGTGTTGCAAAAAGTTTGTGCTGCTAACCTTGTTGGGACTTTCATTTATTCTAGACAGTCTAACTAACCCTAACCAAATCTGTTGCCTGATCCCAATCTTAAAGCCAGTGATTGTCATTGATGGTGGGGTATGAAATGCCAGTAGATAATGCAGGGTGGAACTAAGTTTAATAAATGGGAATAAACAGGATTAACTGGTGCTGATATCTAATTCTAGTATATAACTTTCTAATGACTATCAGGTCCCTGGTAATCTATTTAGACTTAGGAGTACAATAGGGTTAGACTAATATCCAGTTGTTTTTATAAAATGGTCACCTCTTTGGAACTCTCAAATAGAAAAGCTTCTAACATAAAAACTATTCATTTATTTATTTATGTAGGTATGTATTTTTTTATTTGTTTATTTAAAGGATGAGACTTCTTTACCTGTGCCAAGGAAGTTATGTTTGTGGTTTGATTTATTTGTTTATTTGTTAGCATGATTACTCAAAAGGATACAGATAGGCTGGCATGAAAATTTTACCAGCAGTGGGACTTGGCCTAACTTAGAAATTGTTAATTTTTACATGTACATGCAGAAAAAATAGGAATTCAAGAACTGTTTAGCTCTGGTGGAGGTACACTGTCTCAAATTGCCATCTTACACAAAAAGTCACACACATGAATTTTACCAGAGGTGGAACTTGTCCCAGCTTATAAGTAAAACTTTTGGAGTCAATCTGGATCCAGGACTTCCAGGTTCTTCTACATTGTAAGACAGGATTTTTCAATCTTGGCAGAGGTATGCAATCTCGTATTGCTATTGTGTGAAATGCAACATCTGCTAGTTCCTAAAATTTGCAAATTTACCATGACTTAAACAAAATCCTAAAATTTGTCAGTGAACTGGCTGCTTTTTCATTGGTAATGCTTGCTAAAAATTATGGGATGTGGAGCACAATTTGCCGGGAAAAGTTCAAAACCTACTGCAGTAACCTTAATATCTACAAACTGCGACTACGTCCACACTAATACATTTTCATTTTAAAACAGGTTCTAAAATGTAAAATAAAAATGACCCCCAGACAAGCATTTCATGCAGTTACAAAAAATATTTTCAATCTATACGATCACATACATTTGGCCTGTGTCAGCAGAAACCAGGGCTGTTTGCTGATAGAAAACAATGCAGAAGAAGAATGTCATGTAGGTAAGAAAATAAGTACGTGGACTTATAATTAAGTGGGAATTTAACAGAAAGTAACACATAAGTATGTTTACCAAAACCTTTTTGATTTCATCACAGAAAATAAACATTCACTGCCTGCTTTATTAGGCACATTTTGCTAGTACTGGGTTGAGCCCCCTTTATGCCTTCAGAACTACCTTAATTCTTCCTGGCATAGACTCAACAAGGTGCTGGAAACATTCCTCAGAGATTTTTGTCCATATTGACACGATAGCATCACACAGTTGCTGCAGATGTGTCAGCTGCACATCCATGATGCAATTCTCACATTTCACTATATTGTGAAAGGTGCTCTGCTGGATTGAGATCTAGTGATTGTGGAGGACATTTGAGCACAGTGAACTGATTGTCATGTTTCTGAAACCAGTTTGAAATTATTTGAGCATTGTTACATGTCATATTATCTAGCTCGAAACAGCTCAGAAGATGGGTACACTTTGATCATAAAGGGATGCACATGGTCATCAACAATACTTAGGCTATAGCATTTACACTCAGTTGGTACTAATGGGCCCAAAGTGCACCAAAAAAAATATCCTCCACACCATTTAAAGATTGATGCAAAGCAAGATGGATCCATGCTTTCATGTTGTTTTCACCAAATTCTGACGCTAACATAGGAATGTCGCAGCACAAATTGAGACTCATCAGACGATGCATTGTTATTTCAGTCTTCTGTTGTCATGTTTTGGTGAACTCTTGGAAACTGTAGCCTCGGTTTCCCGTTCTTAACTGACAGGAGTGGCACCTGATGTGGTTTTGTGCTGCTGTAGCCCATCTGCTTCAAGGTTCCACATACTATGAGTTCAGACATGCTGACCAGCTCAGAGCTGTCTGACCTTTCTCCCCTGACCTCTGGCATCAGCAGGTCATCTTTGCCTAGAGAGTTGCTGCTCATTAGATATTTTATCTTTTTCAGACCATTCTCTATGCAGAAAAATCCCTGCAGATCAGCAGTTTCTGAAATACTTAGAACAGTCCATCTGGCACCAACAACCATGCAATGTTCAAAGTCACCTGTATCATCTTTCTAACCATTTCTGATGCTCGGTTTGAACTTCAGTAGGTCATATTGATCATGCGTAATTGCATTCAGTTACTGCCATGTGATTGGCTGTTTAGACCTCATAAAGTGGCCAGTGAGTCTAGATTAGGAGGAAATATGATGGCATATTAGAACAGTACTGGAGGTTTTATCCATCATGGGAAAGGGAAAGGACTACAGACACAAATAAGAGCCTAGCTATAGCGGTTTGGCTTTTTTTGTGACTGAAAAGCTTTAATCAGGGACTTGTAAGGATGTCCCCAACAATTTTTTTCTAACAGCCTCAGTTTCTGCCTAAAAACTAAAACCAGTCTGGGAGTTTTCAAACCTAAACTGGGTCAGCAGCATTTTCAAAAGTGTCTGTCTTAGGTCTCCTAAAATGCTGGAGTAGTGTGGACGTCAGGCGTAAATATAGCAAAAGTTACAGGCCTTAAAACAAGTAAAATATATGCATCTTCATGAAGGTGTTCTAAGTGCCTAACCTTAAAACAAACCCTAAACCCAGGGATAACCCTAACATCAAAACCAAGTCTTAGCCTTAAAACAGGGGTTTGAAGAAGTGTTCATTCAGCAGTTTCTCTTTCTTTGCATTTCCATTGCTTTTTATTATTTTGGTCTTTTCATTACTTTTCTTTCTTTTCCTCTTTATGCATAGGAAACATTCTAATTCTCTACCTTTTGGCATAAAACAGAAAGAGAATAGTGAGTGTTTTCAGGGCAGAGAGCAGGGACAAGGAAGGAAAGATTGTGAGAAATATGAGCAGGAGAGGCAGATAGAGACAGAAAGAAAGAGAGAGCACAGTCTTTGATCTATCTCTTGGTAGGAGCTGGTCTTGGCATGCAGCCAGAAAACCCCACAGTGCACACACACAAGCGCACACACATGCATTTAGGGCTCCAGGGCTTTGTTGATTATTTCTGCTGGGAGGATCAAACACGCCGAAACCCCCGCCCTCTTCTATCCATCCATCTATCTATCCTTCACCTATCTGTCTGCTCATGAGACCATCTGTCCAGGCATTCATCAAGCAGCCCATCCATCCTTCTGTCAGATGGAAAGATCATATCTAAAAAACTAAAACACTTTACTTTCCTTACAGTGACTAATTATAACAGACGGAGAAAAGTATTAAGGGTATCTGAGTTCTAAATTGTCAATTTCTTTGATGAGGTTTGGGCTCACAGTTGTCAGGATGGCCGAGTGGTCTAAAGTGCCAGACTCAAGGATGGATTCTTTCCTGCCCAAAGGGATTTCTGGTCTTCAAATGGGGGCATGGAATTCAGATTACACTCCTGACAAGAATTTATACATGTGTTGTCAAATGGAAATTTAAAGTATCGAACAAGTCAGCTGGACTGTTGATTAGCAGAATGTATCCTCAGTAAAACATATTGCTTTGTGTGGGACTTTGAAGGCAACATAAAGAAACCAAAGTAATAAGCAGCGCCGATACCTGAATCATCTCTACCTGTCAGCCAGCACTACTACCGTAAATATCACAGAAATATCAGTTCACGCTGGATTAGTTTCTGCTTTGATATCAAACTGTAGCATTGAAGCACAGCTACTTCAGTTAGGAAAGTATTAGGGCTCATTTATGGTACTGCGTTGGTTCTTCAGAGAGCCTTCGCACAGCTTAACATGCTGCAGCCGTTTACTGTCACCAGGGGGCAGTGTCACAAATAACCGGTCTGTGGGCTAGTCTTGCTTGCTGTTATTGGTCCTTCAGCAAAGTTTGAAGTTATAAAATGAGCTGAAGTGAAACTGAGTGCTTAAAACAATGTTAAGTATCCATTTGTTGCAGCCACTCTCTGTGCATTTTGTGCTGTTTTTTGTTTTGGTTTGTTTTTTAATGACTGATGGGTTTTTTCGGGCTTCTTCCTCTACATTAGGAACTTTGCCATTGCTCCCTTCCTGTTCCAGACTGCTTGTCAACCAGTTAGCATTTAATGTATGGATTGCATCATCCATGTCAAACTACACAGAGTTGGATTTTTTGGAGGACTGTACATCTGCAGTTATGTATAGGGTGCATTCCCCTCTGCGTTGGCTCTATGTCGTCAAATACCAACACAGATGGATACCTGCACTGTATCATAAATCCCGTGTTAGACTCAAAATCTCAGGGTCATGGGTTTGCGCCCAATGTTGGTGCGGTGTATTACAGTTTAGGCATGGAGACATCATGTTTTCAGGTTGTCCATCCATCCGTCTGTTACAAACCACTACAGGAACTGATTTCTGTGCTGGATCGTTACCACAGGTTAATACCTGTGATGGGTAGAACATCTGGTAACATCCATGAGAATGTGGGGTCAAAGGTCAAGGTCACACAGGGTCAGATTTAAGCTGGAGGCGTACTGGCTGAGTTCTAGTTCTATTTATGACATTTTTTTCTGTTCTTCTGTCCTTTAGTGTCAGACAGGTTTGAGATCATTTAACCTAGAGAGTGACTTTTATGATTTTTCTTTTGTCACTGTAAGTTGGGATGGCTAAGCAGTCTAAGGTGCCAGACTCAAGGATAGATAACTTCCTGTTGCAAAGATTTCTGGACTTTAATTGGAGGCATGGGTTCAAATTCCACTTTGTATAAAGCTCTAGGTTCATTTAAGCAACAACATAGAGTGAGCTGCACTGTCAATGACAAAATACAGCATCTGTTTTTGTGAATTTGGGAGGCAAAAATGAAGAAACCAACATGATATGCGGAGGTGGAACCTAAATTTCAGTCTATCTGATCTATTGGCCCCGCTCGAAAATTTTAGAATGAAGACCAAAAATTTTGGCCATCTTCAGCCTTCCCTTGATTTTGAAAACAAGAATCTTTCTGAAGACTTATGATTCAAAGATACAGATATATTCTGGCAACTACAGAAATAGGAATTTGTTTCTGCTCTGCTGATTTTATGTCATAACATTCATAATTACAAGTTTTTTGTCTTGTCAAAGCATTTCAGCAACCAGTACTCAGCCCAGCTAGCTAAGTTGAAAGAGCATGAAACTTTTAATCTCAGGGTCATGGGTTTGAGTCCCATGTTGTACATAGATGTCAGGCTGATATAAAAAACCCTTAAATTTCATATTCTTTCATGTAGAATGGCTATAATGAAATTTTTAAGTAGTGATGCTGTCATATCTGCAATTAGGAAACTTATATGAAAGCTAAAGTGCTATTTAAACATACAGATAATCACACAGGCCAAAGGGAAGAAATTGTGTGCCGTGAAAGTATGTCAGGTTTCTTAATATAATTGTGCTTTCATCTTTGGTCACTTTTGCATTCCTAAAGCTGTTTTTTAAATCAGATTGTCTAACTATGGTATGTGTGTATGGTTGTTCTGTGCATATATTGAGGGACAAATTTGTAGTTTTGGATTATGCACAGAGAGTGCTGTCAACAGCTGCCATCAACAAGGTCAGGGCCCTGTGAGTGTGTGTTTGTACAGAGACAGACTGGAGACACAGTAACATCTTCAGCTGTTGCTTAAGCTGTAAAAGAATTATCATTAACACTGCACTTTCTGCCTTTCCTTCTTTCTCCTTTTCCACTAAACTTCCAGTGTCTTTATACCAACATCTGCCTTGAATTTTGATTTTGTTCCTCTTCCGCTAGAAATTATCTATATAACTGGAAGATTTCCTCTTGCTTTCCCCCCTCTGTCTACAGTAATCACACAAGTCAGTTCTGTGCTGAATCAGCTGCTATGAATTCTCTCTCTCTATGAGATGTGGAGCCTGAAGGTCTAACCTCCAGTTGAACTCACACATTTAAGTAAGTGTGTGTGTGTGTGTGTGTGTGTGTGTGTGTGTGTGTGTGTGTGTGTGTGTGTGTGTGTGAGGACGCTGAACTCTCAACTCTGACTTTTAAGGCATACCTATCTGAACTTCCACTAATCAATCTATATATACACTACCAGTCAAAGTTTGGACACGCTTAGCCATAGTGGAGTATGGTCAAGTGTGTCCAAACTTTTTATTGGTAGTGTAAGGCTGGAAAAGTAAGTGGTGTTACAAAAGAAACAGCTTCAGGAACATGTTGAAACTAATTAGGTCAATTATCAACAGGCTGTAATGTGAT
>VUQH01031169.1:0-17066 GCA_015106775.1 Etroplus canarensis | reverse complement strand
GGTCAATTGGCAACAGGCTGTAATGTGATCAGGTATAAAACAAGCACCTTTGAGAGACAGAGTCTCTCAGAAATAAAGATGGGCAGAGGTTCAGCAATCTGTCAGAAACTGTGCTTACAAATTGTGAGCCAATTTTAGAAATATGTTCCTCAAAGTAAGAATGGAAAGACATTGAATTTGCCATCATCTCCAGTACATGATGTCATCAAAAGAATCAGAGAATCTGGAGATATCTCTGTGTGCAAGGGACACAGCCAAAAACCAATACTAGGTGCTTGTGATCTTTGAGCCTTCAGGCAGCACTGCATTGCAAACAGGCATAATTCTGTCATGGAAATGACTGCATGGGCTCAGGAAAGCTTTCAGAGATGGGGGGTCTGTGAACACAGTTTGCTGTGTCATCCACAAATATACACTACCAGTCAAGAGGCTGGACATGCTTGGCCATACTCCACTATGGCCAAGCGTGTGTGTGTGTGTGTGTGTGTGTGTGATGTATGTGCATGTGTATGTGATTCTACACATTATTGAATCATGGGGTGCACTTAGTTTTTCACAGGACTGCACAGAGTCCTGTGAAAACTTTCTTTTTAACGATTGTGTGTGCAGAGTTGCACCTGCAGTCATACAAAAGATCGGTTGTCCACAAATGAGAGGTTATCAACTAAGATACACAGTAAAAAATAAATTAAATGTACAATTACCACAAGAAGCATTTCTATATAATTATAACCTATATACTGGACCACCTTTACAGGGTGAATTTGTTGTGTACTTTAAACCGCATTGTGACTTGGTATATATACATAATAACAACCATGTGCTCATAGCATACTCATAGGTGAAATGCAGCCACAATTCTAAAAGTGCAATAATATGTGTCTTAGACAATAAACAAAACAGGAGAGACATTTCTTCTCATTTCAACACACTAGTACAGTTGGGGTCACTGACAGTGAGCACAGAATCTCTTTAACACATTTCCATTCGTTTAGTCATTTTTAAGAGCTGCACAAACTGATGAATGACCTCTTTCCGCTCCAAAGAGACACATGAGGGGTACTTTCCAAAGTCTGGCTTGCATAGGCTCATGCACTCCAAAATCAATGTTCTCCTCTGTCATGCTGCCATGATTGCTGCCGATGCACTAAGCTACTATTAAACCAATAGTTAATTAATTGAGATTGGTTGTTACTGCAATAACTTCTGGGCAATGTGGGTGTTTTTCAGTTCCAAACTGTATGATTTAATTTTACTTTTGGTTGTAAAAGTATTTCATCTGAGGGGACACAGTGACCTTTTTTGGACAGGACTAAACCCTCAGGACCTGTCCAAACACACCAACATTGGTGTGTTTAAAGGTTGAAATCAGGGACCATAAAGGCCATATCTGAGTGGCATTAAAAAAACAAAAAAAAACAAAACAATTTTGCTCATATATTTGATGTGTTTGATGGTTCCCTGGCAGACAAAGTCCCAGGTTGGCTTAGATGGAAAACTGACTCTAATCAACTGACTGTTGTTCCCATATGATCACCGTACAGAAAATTAACCATAAGCTCTGTTACCATCTTCATCTGTCTATCTATATACATTTGCTTTGGGATTGAAAAAAATCTGCTTTGGGTAATTACTGTGCTGTGTATATAATACAAAAATATACCAACTCAGTAATAATTGCAGCTTGGTCAAGAAATCAAAGATGCAGTGAATATGTCATCTTAGAGGACAGTCAGTTCTACTTACATTTATTGTGCAGGTGTTACTAAATGTTATTAGATAAAAGTAAAAAATTAAAGGAAGAAAAGTAAAGTGATTTAAGAGGGAGGGAATACCGAAAGCAAGAGAGGCCGTGTGTGTGTGTGTGTGTGTGCGCGCACGTGTGTGTGCACGTGTGTGTGCGCTGGAAGTGTGCCAGGGAGCCTGCCAGCCAGCCAGGCTGAGCTGGAGGGCCCCTGCTGGGGGTGGAGGGTTCAGGCGAGCCCCCTGCCTTCACCGGCCTACTGGAGCATGCTGGTAAAAAAAGAGGGAGGAGGGAATAAAGGAGAGGGAGTGATATGGAGAGAGGGAGAGAAAAAGAGACCCCAAGAGAGAACAGGAAAGGAAGAAGGGAAAGATTTTGAAACAGCCAGCCAGCCACAGGCGAGAGAGAAGAAGGAGGAGGAGATGATGTTGGTGCAGAAAGAGAGGTGGAGAAGGTAAACCCAGATCAGGAATGTGAGAGGAATGCAGGGCATGGAGGAGTTTCCTCTGGCTGGAGAGAGAAAAGGAGAGAGGAAGAGGAGATGAGATGGTGGGAGGTCCTGGAAACATAAGGCACTGAAAAACAGTCCTCTACTGTATTCCTTCCCTCCCTCCTTCTTTCCTTCACTCTTCCTCTTTAGACGCCCCACAGATCCAGATGTGTTAAGGCACTCAAATACGATTTGATCTTGACTGATCTTTTTTTCTTCTTTTCTCTTGAGTCATTTACCCACATCACACATCCAAACAAATGTAAAACCCAAAGAGCAGAGGAGAAATTAAATCCAGTATAACTCACCATGAGTCGTATTTTTATGATTACTTGTATTTACATTCACAGAATTCATTTTAAGTATGCAGCCAGAGTGATTTACACTAAAATCTGTCAGTCTTGAAAATTTTACTTTAATTTGTCACATTGATCAAAAGCAGCAAAGGGCCAGTGTTGCAGTTTCTTCTTTAATGACGAAACCAACATGGGACCGAATTCCTATATATTGGCATCACATGTAAGCATCATAATATGATGTTTGGTTTTCAGTTTGAGTTCCTGTTTTCATTTCATTTCACAAACATTTAATATATTTTCTGTCCTTTCTGACTCCCTCTGTTTTGTCTATGTGTTAATTTCTTTGTAGTTAATTCCTGTTTCATTTTGGTAACATCTTTCTTTGTGTGTCTCTGGTTGTTTTGCTTTCTTTTGTTTTCTCACTGGTTTCACGTGCAGTCAGTTGTTTTCACCTGAGCCAATCGACCCTGTGTGTGTATTGTCTATCCCTTTGTCAGTTATCAGTCCGTCTGTTTTCCCACCTGTTTCCCACATACTGTTTTTGTGTTCCTCAAGCTATTCATGCCAGCCCTTGTTTCTTGGGTATTTGCTTTGCTTGGACTATTTGAACTAGCATTACCAACAAATTTGCTTTTGTTCACTCTCCCTCCTTCCGTTCTGCACGTGAATTCTCTTTTTACAAACACATAATGGATCTTTTTTTTTCCTTTGCAGGGTTAATGCAGTGAAGGGTATATTTTTACCCAAACCAAACCACACAGCTTTCAGGGCCTGAACAGCTAGTAGAACTCAAAATAAAGTGCAAAATACAACTCCCAAAAAGGACATGAACCAGGGCCCTGTACCCTGAAGCACATTCATTATACCCAGGATATCTTTTTGTTATCTGGCTTCATTTAACCAAAGCTTGGCAATCAGGCAGTTACATGAAGCTGGTTATCAGTTTCATAAGTGAACACAGGGTTAATCAAGGTACCTATGAAACATGGAAGGGGTGGCGTTGGCAGCACCTGACCAATCAGAAACATGGATAAATCTACAGGTAGCAGAGCAGCTGATTTTACAAAGGAAGAGAAAACCATATTATGATAACAAGAAGAGGTGAAACTTTAATATCTGCTGCAGACAAATCAGTGCTATGAGTATAACAGGAAAAAGCACTGCATGGTATTTTAGTATTAAAAGTGATATATGAATGTGTGTGCATTTTAAGTGCTTGAATCAGTAAGACTGGGAAAGGCCTACTATATTAATAAAGTTCAGCCTATTTGAAGCCAGAAAGGAAAATCTGCAAAAATACCAACTGTTTAATTACAGAGTCAATGCTTTGTCATTCAGACACAGAAGAATCTGAAAAATTACAGTTGTTATTCCATTAAATTAATGTTTCAATGTGTGTAACACAGTTTTAGTTTTTATTCTACAGCTGCAGCCCCAGTGGTGTTTAACATGTTGTCTGAGAGCAGTCTGATGTCCACGGGACCATATATGAAGTTGTATAGAACAATAAAATTGCAAAATTGTTTGCAGTTTACAAAAAAAAGAATCAAGAAATAAGGTTGCGTTTCAGAATCTGTATCTATTACAATGTTCATCAGGGAAAGACGAAAGACAAAAGTTTGAGAAACTATTAAAAAAAACAATTAGGCTGTGCTCATGAGGTTTAAGGGATCTTTCAGGATTGGTGAGACTATTTTCTGGGGAACTGACTGGTCAGCAGGCAATGGTTTAAAACCTGTTGTTCTCTAATCTAACACATAATCTGTTCTGGCGCTCTTGAAAAAGGACCCTTATCTCACCGAGTCCAGTGTTTCCACAGTCAGTTTTTCTAAGTACCATTGCCAAAGCACACATTGTGCATGTCTCTGCAGCATCTGGCAGCAAGGCAGCAATGCCTCCATAGTGTTGTGGATTATGCATGCGAAAGCTCCTTGGTTTGAGTCCAGGTGAGAGCACAAGCTCCTCCTACTCTGGGAGAGCAATGTCAAGAAGGGCATCCAGTATAAAATCTCTGCCAAATTGCCTATGTGGATTCATCTGCATTGGTGACACCTTGGGGAAATACAAGGGGATAGGATGAAATACATTGTATTGTATAGCTGTTTTACTGTTATATAAAGCATCTCATAGGTGCTTAATCACTACTGGTAGCAACTCAAGGTATATCTCCCAAATCATTAAAAAAAGTTCATAGAGTTTACATTTGAACCACAGTAGGAAAACCTAGATGGCTGGAAAATATACAACCCCTCATACCTTCAATAGATCAGATTGTCTATACAAAGACATGATGCAGTAAGCATAATCTTCAGGTATAAAGGACTGGTGCAAGTGGCTATTTTCTAAGCCTTGTTTTTACTCTTTGTACCTCTTTATATGTGTATTTTTTGCCCTTGTTCTTTCTCTCTTGGTCTTTTCTCTTCAAGTATTGGCATCACTGTGGAGCAGTATTGCCAAAGCTTCTAAACACAGCAGGAAATCTCTGTTTCTTCCTCTACCTCACTCTCAGGGGGATTGGTGAGACATTCTCTTATTTGTACTGTTTTATCTGTGTATGTAGCCACTTGTGTATTTATGTGGGCTTCTGCATGTGTGTGTGTTGCATGTGTAGAAATGTCAAAACAAATGCCAACATTTTCACTCCTCTGTGTTTCCAATCAGCTCATCCTGACTGGAATTCTTTAAGGAGAAAAGAGGATTGTGTGGATAGAGGAAAGAAAGGGAAGAAAGACAGAGCACAGGAAAGAACAGGGGAAGATAGAGTTGTAAGGAGGAAGAATAAAGGAGGGTTAGAATGGGGAGAAGAGGTAGTAATGAGAGATGGTAGAAAAGAAGGGGAGGTGGGGAAGTGAAGTGAAGAGGGGGTGAAGTGTCACATATACACATGCATGAGAAGAGAGGAGAGGAGGTGGGGGAAGGAGGAGGACTTCTCAGAGGTAGAGTAGCTCTGTATGTGGTGACAGGACAGTGTTACCACCCAAATCAATAGGGCTGTCTGTACTGTGTTGCGTGCTTGTGTTTGTGGCTGCGGACTCTTGGCTTTAATTGAAGTCCTGTGTAAGCGCCATAGTAACACAGCCTATGGGATGTTCAGTCAGTGTATGAACATAGTTTCATCTCTCTAACACATCATACATCTGTGGCCTTTTTCTTTTATGGCTCATTTTTTCTGGAGAAGGAAGGAAGAAAAGGCGTGAATAAAGACAGAATATTTTAAACTCGTGTGTGCATTGTTTTTAACCGTGACGTCACCCAGGTGATCACAGGTGATATGAATGACTAGAATTAGCCTCTTGCACCTTCTAAAATGCTAATTTTATTGCAGAGAAGTGTGCACACTGTTTCTTTTTGCTTTCAATAAATCGTTTAAAACATGAGAGTGGTGCAGTTGGATAATGAGTTGATGACAGGGACACCTTTCATTCAAGCACCAGCCTGAACAAACAAACTACACTAATAACGACAAGCAGCATTCATTGTTTTAGGTGCACTGCTTTTTTTTCTAATTTATTGCTGTGTCTAAGGCTTTTCACAAGCGCTATAGCCCTGAATATTGAAAAACAGTGAAAGATGCGTGTGAGAATGAAACTGTTGGGCTCATTCGGATCGGATAATGTCCAGAGTTGCTGGAAATCTCACAACTTTGTCTGAGTTCATGTGTGAAAACTGCTGGAGAGTAAAGACATACACCAATCAGGCGTAACATTATCACTACTGACAGGTGAAGTGAATAATACTGAATATCTCTTCATTATGGCACCTGTTGGGATATATTAGGCAACAAGTGAAAAATTTGTCCTCAAAGTTGATGTGTTAGAAGCAGGAAAAAGAGGATGTTGAGCGAGTCTGACAAGGGCCAAATTGTGATGGCCAGATGACTGGGTCAGAGCATCTCCAAAACTGCAGCTGTTGTGGGGTGTTCCCAGTCTGCAGTGGTCAGTATCTATCAAAAGTGGTCCAAGGAAGGAACAGTGTTGTACCGGTGACAGGGTCATGGGCGGCCAAGGTTCACTGATGCATGTGGGGAGTGAAGGCTGGCCTGTGTGGTCCGATCCAACAAACGAGTTACTGGAGCTGAAATTGCTGAAGAAGTTAATCCTGGTTCTGATAGAAGGGTTTCAGAATACACAGTGCATCACAGTTTGTTGTGTATGGGGCTGCATAGCCTCAGACCAGTCAGAGTGCTCATGCTGACACCTGTCCACCCCTGAAAGCACCAACAAATGCAAGCATTACAACTGAACCATGGAGCAATGGAAGAAGGTGGCCGGGTCTGATGAATAACGTTTTCATTTACGTCACATGGATGGCTGGGTGTGTGTGTGTTGCTTACCTGGGGAACACATGGAATCAGGAAGCACTACTGGAAGAAGGCAAGCCAGTGGAGCCGCTGTGATGCTTTGGACAATGTTCTGCTGTGAAACCTTGGGTCCTGCCATCTATGTTGATGTTACTTTGACAAATACCAATTAAATAAGCATTGTTGCAGACCATGTACACCCTTTCATGGAAACTGTATTCCCTAATGGCTATGGTCCCTTTCAGCAGAATTATGCACCCTGCCACAAAGCAAAAATGGTTCAGGAATGGTTTGAGGAGCACAACGAGTTTGAGGTGTTGACTTGGCCTCCAAATTCCCCAGATCTCATTCCAGTCGAGCATCTCTGGCATGTGCTGGACAAACAAGTCCAATCCATGAAGGCCCCACCTAGCAGGACTCAAAGGATCTACTGCTAACATCTTCATGCCAGATACCACAGCACACCTTCTTGTGAAGTCCATGCCTTGATGGGTCAGGGCTGTGGTGGCAGCAAAAGGAGGACCAACACAATATTAGGCAGATGGTCATAATGTTATGCCTGATAATATTGGAGAGATAAAAAGAGATATTTCTGTGCAATAAAGTTAGGACTTTAACCCTATAGTAGCATAAATCTGCTTTAATACAGAAACATGCTGAAAAATGCATTAGTATTTGGGAAGTTTTTTTTTGCTTCTTTGTTCTCATTCACCAAATCTCATATGCCAACATAAAGTCAAGGCTGATTAATTTTCCCACGTTGGCGTCAGTTTGTGTATCTCTCAATCTATGCTGAGAGAAGGATTGATGTTTAAAAAGAATAGGGGCTACTGAGAAGAACTTGTGCACAATCCTTCTACAAGCCAATAGTGCATTGCCTCTCCAATGATGCTACGTGTAGTTTGAATACTACCTGGGTGAATATCTAGCTTGAACTACAAGGCAAACTACTGGAAAAAGAACAAAAGTTGAGAAAAACTAAAGGACTGATGTTAAGTACAGACAACGGCTGCATTAAACAGTTCCAAATATATTTCGTACCTGGTTGGATGCAACTTCTGAGTCTGAAAAGTGAAGTCAAGGCAGAAGGAGGATTAAACCAAACCTACATTCCTTAAACCTTAAACCTTCATTCTTTTCAATGGTCGCCAGGCGGATGATCCCTGTAACTGCCAAAAGACTTCTGGTCATGTGGAATTCTATGGAAAATCCACCAAAGAACTCAATCTCAGTAAGCACTGTGATAAATTTTTGGGGCTTAGTCACTCATTTTAGGTTGAATAGTTGAATAGAGTGCTTATACTCTTACGGTTCTATATAACTTTTAACATTCTTATTCACCAATCAGTACAGTTCAGCTCTACAACTACACTCAGATTGTTCCTCAACTATTTGCAAGTAAATTGGAAGCATCAGCTTTTTTATGATGCAAACACAACTACCATTCAAAGACTAGGGTTCTGATTATCTAAATTAAGGATTTTTTTTCCAGGGAACAGAAGGGCCATATTGGAAATTGCCATGTTGTTTTTGTGTTTGCATGTTAGTCCTTGTCTGCTTGCATTTTTCTGTTTTCACTGACCTCAGGCTTTCTTCTTTTCGCTAACTAAAACGTTGAAGTATTTGATATGTTATGTTGTTATGACTGACTGTGTTCTCACCTTGCTTTGTTTCTTGTTTGTCAATCTTGGATTTGCAAAAGACAGGGAATTAAATATTGATAGATTTCCTTCAGTAGGACACTTTCCTGTTGATGAAAGTCATAAAATGCACACAAGGACACAGAGAAAGAAGAAACAGGTAAAATATTTCTGTTGCTTGTAGACAACAGAGAAGCTCTGGGTCACATGTGATGCATATTCATGTGTGCATCAAACTGGTCTATTTGTCAGAAAGGCTCCGGAGAAATCTATTCTGACAAAGACAAAAAAGAAAGAGAAGAAGGGAAGCGTTTTTATGTAACATTCATTTATAACATCCGCAGTTCATATAACATTTATACAACAGTGAAGAAGTCTGAAACATAAACTGGAATGAGAAAAGAGAAGAACGGGCATTGGCTTTCAAGTGCTTCTTTCTGTTCTTACATCCTTCCATCTCATCTCTTTCTTTCCCATCACTTTCTCTCCAACATTATCTTTTCTCTTCTTTTACTTTTTTCCTCCCTCATCACCGTCTCTGCCATCCATCTCTCAGCTTTGCTTTCGCTGTCTGACTCCCCCTCTCTTTCTCCTGCTTGCCACACAAAGATACGAAGGCATGCTGACACTTAAACTAAATGCAATCACACACACCCTATTCCCTTACTCCCTCCTCTCACCACCCACACAGAAAGGAGGACACATACAGGCCACAAAACACCACAGACACACTTTTACTTGCACACATACACAAACACACACACAGAGGATCCCCCACACAGAGTTTCAGCACTTTCTTCTTTACCATACTCAGCAAGATCAGATGTCAAGTCAACTGACAGCGCACACACACAGGCTGTATTTTTCTTTTCACCACGCTCTATTTCCTCTCTCCTCTTATAGAATATATGCATTTTTAAAGGTTCCCTACACACAAACACACAGATACACCCACAATTTTGATAGCTATTTAGAGGAGTCAAAGAGTAGATGGTACACAGAAGAAAGGATTTAGGGTAAAAAGAATGTTGCAGAGCTAAAAAAGGGAAAGAGACAGAGAACATAAACACGCCATTCAGCATTCAAAAATAAAGACATGATAGCCTAAACTTTAGCTATACATGTAAGCAAAGAGTAGCTATTAGAGCATGCTTGCGAGACTAAAATTGACTCTGTATTCAACACACACAGAGGAAGCCAGCGAGAGTGAACATGAATAAATGATTTTCATGCACTTACAAAACCACCATGAGCCTAGTCGGTCTCACACATATGCGCTCAATGTGTGTTTGCATATTGGCAGCAAACACAGTATACAATACACAAACACGCACATGCACATACAATTAAATTACATGCATATTTTCCAGCAGGCTGCATATATTGACAGAGACATGAACATGCAAGCAGAAACACACACTTTTACCATGCTTTGTGAGAAACCTTTTGGCGCTGCACATACATAATACATGGAAATGGACAACATACTTAGTGTATATAATAAAGAAGGCTTTAAAATATGTGCATAAGACTTCTGAATTTCTTGCCTGTTGTATAAACAATTAAATTCATAATCATAATTACATTTGGGACTTCAAAATAGTTACCTGCTTTTCTTGCACAGATTTGCATACAGGTGGCACAAACACTTTGTCATGAATATTCACATTTACACACGTACAACTTTAAAATTGGAAGTATAATTCTGGTTCATTACAGGTTGGATTGTAGTGTCATTACAAGTTTAAACACCCATGTTTGGCCAATAAATTATTACTCAACTGTAACCTTTCTACTTGCCATTGCTTTTCTGTGTACTGAAAGATTAGGGAAGGACTCAGTTCTTGCTTTTATCTCTGAATGAAGTGGTTTCGTTATGTGGGGAAAGATCTTTATCTCTCCGTTGCTTGTTTACTTAACTGTTGCCCCATTTCTTTTCAGTGTTGCTCTCATGATCTCCTAGCTTAACATTTGCAATTAGAATGCAATCAATAATAGAAAATACACTACTGCATTCTAAGCATTAAGAAAATACTACTTAGCCTTAGTCCTCCATTCACGTTGCTGCTCTTATCCAGCAGTCGCTTAAGTGCCTTGCTCAGGGGCGCAGTGACAGTAGCTGGCAAGGGAATGAAGAGTGGTTTTCATTCATTCGTTCGGCAGCCTTCCAGTGAAAACCACACAGCTTTCACCTTTAGGCAACCACTGCCCCTGATATATATTTAAGTGCAGGCTGCCTTCAGCTAAACACACACACACAGGGTAACACGGCCACACACCATGTGTACAAGCCAGATTTGGCTCCGTCCTCATGTCTGCCATATGGTTGATTCCTCCCTGCTGTGCATACGCTGCAGGCCAAACACACAGCACTTGTGTGTGTGTGTGTGTGTGTATGTGTGTGAGACGTTATGTGTGTGGTAGGAGAGAGCAAGAAAAGGAAGAAGAAGCAAATCGAACCAGGAGAGAGAACAGAAATATATTTTACCAGGAAGCCATGTTTTAGGGGAAAAATTACCCATTTTGCACTCATGAACTACTATCATTGTGTTTTCTTGTGGAGTAAATTCATCAGTGTGCTAAATGTTACTGGTCATGGGTTTGTTATAACCTGAGTGTTTTACACATTTTGAGTGCTATATATTAATTTTTAATTAACATGCAAGGCTTCGACAATGCTTTACCTAGCCTTGACACATGTGATGAGATGCCTGTAATGCAGACAACAAGGTGGCTAAATTTAAAAGTACACCTTTTTCTCCCAAATTATACCTTACAGTCACAGTTTGTTACTGTTTTTTTAAATCCTAGAAGAGGTTAAGAAGAGAAGATGTGTCCTGACGTACCCTGGAGGTGAGCAGAAAGGTGAAGAAAGCAGCATCCCCAGTGACAGCTAATTTTGAATGCCAGAGGGTGTTTTGATCAACTTATATTAATACATGTGGTTAAATTTTATCTACATAAATCAGTGTTTGATTTATAGGCTCCACAGAGGATTACAATAAAATTGCAGCAATTAGAAACTACAGTATTTCATACATGAAATGATGATGATGAATATTTAGCGTACCCGTAATGAAGCATGACTGCTCTCTTGTATTCTCCTGAAGGGGCCGCCATCAGTACTTTAGCAGAGGTTTTACACCAGATGCCCTTCCTGATGCAACCCCCCATGGTGAGAGGGGCTTGTGTATGATGTTTATTCTTGTAAAGACAATAGTACAGGGCTACACCTCTTAAGCAATGAATTCATCTGTTTTATGATGTTCATGTTGATGTTTATATTCAGCCATGGAGTGGCTTGAAAAATTAACTGGAAAATAGTGATATGAATGCACATGGTTTCCACATTTAAACAGCATTTTCAGGCTTTAATCATGGTGACATAAATTTCATGTACAGAAGCCGCTGAAGCTCCTATACATGAAAAATTTCAGGCACAGGCAAAGAAATACAAGCACATAGGTGATCTTGTGAACATCCGTAGGCAGCTGATGTACTGTAGTGTAAACAGAACCCAGTGCACATCCACTGTCAACCCTGCTGCCAACATCTGTGTCCATTTTGGACTATGCCAGCAATCCAAGCCGAGACTAAACAGAATAGCCAGGTTGTGTCTGTACCACAGGTTGGCTGTATTATTACAACTGAAAGAAGGGAAAGCCCATATTTAATGGTTTTAATGCTATTTTAGCATTTCAGTATTGACAGAAAAGTGCATATTCACATGTAAGCAGCACCTTTTCTATTTATCTGCTTCAATGTGGACATGACCTGTGTGACAGGCTGGTCTCATGGCAAAATGCAAAATAGTGAGGAAAATGAAATCTTTTTTATGTTTGTACGGGACTGAATTGGGATCCTTTGAAACTGCATCCAGTGTATTTCAACTGGAAGAAGGATTTTGTGTCTACACTGCTTATGTTTTCGAGGCTTCTCTGAGGGGATGTGTCACCCTGGCCATCAAGAAAAAGAAGCTTTGAAAAAGTGACAACTGCTGCATTCAAAGCATGACCTTTTTCTAACACTAACCAAGTAATTTCAGGGCCCAAATCTAACCAAACAGCAAGCAAGTGAAAAATAAACCTAAATGTAAAAGTAGTACCACGTGCATGGACACAAATCTGTGGATAAAAGTTGGTGTTCATGTGAAAAAAAGGTGAAAGATCATGTGCGGGAATACAAATCAGTAGATTCAGTTTTGTGACTATTTCATGAAATGTGAGAATGTGTTATATGCGAAGACTTTGACAGGCTGAAGCCAGTATAAAACTATTAGAAACACTTAAACATTATGTCCCATTGAGGCATCTAAATGATAGCCTAATACGATAAAACAATGACATAATAAAACATTGTTTAAAAACTGTTGGCAGATCCTCGTGAGGGTAAAAGACAAAAAGACAGAGAAAGCAAAATCAAGATGCAAACTATAGAGGAGAGTGTAAGGATAGAAAGAATGAGAGTGGATAGATGGCAGTCTCTGTGAACCTGCATAGACAAGCTCAGTCAAGCTGCTTTGGTGAGAGAGGGAGAGAAAGCAAGGGTGTTTTGACAGCTCGGAGCCATCACAGCAGCAGAAGGCAGTCTATGTGTGTTTGTGTGTGTGTGTGTGTGTGTGAGAGAGTGTACGTGCCTTTTAGTCTCTGTGGGTGCAGGTGTTTGTGTATCTGTGCACATACTGTATTGCTGTGTCGGCGTATATGTGTGTCTGCATGCACACAAAAGACTAAAGGCAGAGACAGACAGTGACGTTTCTTCTGATTCAGAGACAAAGAGGGGAAAAAGGAAAGTCTAGCAGAGAGGATGGATGAAGGACAACTAAAAGAAAAGATGTGAGACAGTCTGTGTATGTGGTGTACATCACTGTGAGTTTACATATTGATATGTGTCAGGAAGCCTGCTGCCAGACCAAAACTTCTCATTAGAGGGATGTTGACGAGCAGACTGTGTTTTTACCATTTTTTTCACCTTTTTAACAATATTTCCTCACTACGCCATCTCTGTAAACGCAAACAGAGCAAGCATACGTACACTTTATGAGCCTAGACCTGCTTCACCTTCACAAACCTCCATACAGTCACACTGGGATCTGCCCTGAACAAAAACACTCTTCAGCAGCTGCCACTGAACAACTCAGGAGCAGTTGGAGGTGAGATGTTTTGCTCAAGGGCACCTTCACTTGACTTAATATTTTTTTTCTTCTTCTTCTTCTTATATTTGAAAGGGGGGAGACCATTGCTAATTCACCTCACCTGCACTTTCCCAGCCACCCTAAGGACCCGCACTGTTAACCCTCCAGTCACAAACCTGCTACTTTCAGCTGCTGCCTTTAGGCAGTTGCTGTGGCAGTCAACTGTATTTGACAGCAATTGCTTATATGTCTCATTATAAAATGTTTTGTCTGAGTATTAGAATATCGTATTAAAAAAATAAATCTGAATCTTGGCTGATGTCAACATAAACAAACAGCAAATATAATGCTGATATAAGAATAGATGTATATAAAAGATGGAGGTAGCCAATGTGATGCCACCTGCCAATTCGTGCAGCAGACATAACCACAAGTTGCAAGCTTGTTTGTTTCCCCCTCCTTTTCTTTTAAGCCAGCCATATGTGAAAAAGAGGGTAGACCTTGGGAATTGTCGGCTAACACTAACACTGGCTAGCAAAGTGCAATTCACTTCGATACTAAATGATAAAAGAAGGCTTAAAAATGTGTTTATCAGAGGAATTGAACAGTCAACTTTTAGAGTGTCTTTAAGTAGAACAAGCCAAAATTGCAACATTACACTCAAATGCTCAAACTCTAAAAATGCATAAATTAAAGCCTTACCACACTCTAAACAGTGGGTTATAAGAAAATAAAGTAAAAAACATTTTATTGCCATTACAAAAGGAGAAATTAGAGAACAGTGACCAAAATTTTTTCATAACACGTTTGTTAACTCTTTATCTGTCAAGTTGGGGTCTATGGCAGCAGCCACACACAGCCCAATTAAAAGTGGGCCTGACCACTAAAGCTGGTACAACCCACTTAAGCTTAAACACAAAACACACATCCAAATTGTTCTTCTTATTTTCAATGTAAAGAAGTTTAACTAAACATTCCATGCCTGAGTTGCCTTCAGAAAGGAAGTGCAATGTTAACAGTACGGTCACGTGAAAAAGAGTTTTCACAGTCCTGTAAAAAAGTAAGTATACAAGAACCACCTTTAGCAGCAATAATTTGAAGGAATGGTTTTCTGTATCACTTTATCAGTCTCTCACATCATTGTGGAGGAATTTCGCTTACTCCTCTTGACAGCGTTGGTTCAGTTCATTAAGATTTGCAGACATTTGTTTATCCACAGCTCTTAAGGTTTAGCCACAGCATTGCAATCGGGTTGAGGTCTGGACTTTGACTGGGCCATCTGTTGTAGATTTGCTGGTGTGTTTGGGATCATTGTCTTGTCACATGACCCAATGTGGGCCAAGCTTTTGCTGTGGGACAGATGGTCTCATAATTGACGCTAGAAAATTTTGATATACAGAAGAGTTAGTGCTCAACTCAATGACTGACCAGTTCCTGTGGCTGCAAAACAAACCCAAATTATCACCCCTTCACCACTGCACATGACAGCTGGTATGAGGCATTTGTGCTGGTACGCTGTGTTTGGGTTTTGACAGATGGGATTGTGAATTATGGTCTAACATGTCCACATTGCTCTGATCTCTCCAATGGACATTTTTCCAGAAATCTTGTGGTTTGTTCGAATGCAACTTTGCAAACCAAAGCTGCGCTGCCATGTTCTACTTGAAGTAAAAAGAGGCTTTCTCCTGGCAACTCTTCCAAACGAAGTGGACAGTTTGTCCACAAAGTTGATGTGTAAGAAGCAGGATAAATGGACACGCGTAATGATTTGACCAAGTCTGACTAGGGGCAAATTGTGATGACCAGATGACCAGATGAATGGGTCAGAGCATCTCCAAAACTGCAGCTCTTGGGGTGGTGTTCCCAGTCTGGAGTGGTCAGTCTCTATCAAAAGTGATTCAAGGAAGGACCAGTGGTGAACTAGTGGAGTCCATGCCTCAATAGGTCAGGGCTGTTTTGGCAGCAAAAGGGGGATCAATGTGATATTAGGCAGGTGGTCATAATGTTATGCCTGATTAGTATATAATGTAAATAATAAAAAATTGAACTTTTCTGTTACTTTATTGAATACTAACAATTGCGTCCTTTCTAAGGCATATGTCCTTACTTTGGCATACAACAGGCCATGGGTTTTATCTTTATCAGTAAGAAGGCTGTAAAACCGATAAAAGTGGTTAAAGGTCCAAAATATATGAAACCCTGGATCAGTTATTTTGGTGGGCCAGTTCTGGTCTATGGGTTGTATATTTGACATCCTTTTTCAAAGGGGATTGGCTTCTTTTTGGAGCCAGTCTCAAGTAGTCATAGAGTTACTGCAGTTTTGCAAGGAGAATGAACCAACACAGTGAACAAAATGATCGTTGTCTAAGCTAAAGGAAACTGCAGAGTCTGGTGATATATCAGTGTGGATTTGTTTAACCACCCCCTCTCATATAGCCTACAAAAGTTCCATAATCCATTGTTAATATAAAAGTATTGATTAAAGCAGCTTTACAGTTAAGGTTAATCATTATTTCATCTGAGCTACTAACTCATCTCTGTAACATTTAAAACATATAGTGCTACATATGGCATTTGAAGAAGAATCAAGCAATTTTGAGAAAAACAGCAAGATTTATCAGGTTTGCACAAGAGCTAGAATTTTTTTTTACTGACAGTTTGTCTCATACATGCTCATTGTTTCTCCTTCCTGTTTGCCAGACAACCAATGCACATGAGCAAACAGGCAGAGTGAGTGCTGTTTGACAAGCGTGTGTGTGTGTCAGAAAAGCTGGTCGTCCTTTTGAGAGGCCGAATGATGGGTTTGTGTGAGTGTGTGCGCATGCTTGCACGTGTGTTAACAATGTACCCTCATGTCCCCTGTGTCAAAGCCTGGCTAAATCAAGAGAACCATGCTCTGTGTGTGTGTGTGTGTGTGTGTGTGTGTGTGTGTGTGTGTATATACCAGGCCAGATCAATATGAACTAATCAATAGGAGAAGACAGCTAGAAGGACCTTGGGGACTGTAGATACGCACCTGGTGTACACACACACACACACCTCTTTGTATTCCACACTCCGTTTCACTCTTTATCTTCTCTCATCCCCTTGCCATATTGCTATCTCACTCTAGTTCTACATTTGCCTCCGTTTAAAATCTTTTCCCACAGTTAAAGCTTTAATCATATATGTTACTGTGTATTTTTCTATTTTTTTTTTCTCTGTCATTTCCTTGCATCTGAAGTTTTTCATGTTTATAGAGCAGGGGTGGGCAAACTTTTTGGCTCAAGGGCCACATTGACTTTTAAAATTTGACAGACAGGCCGGGCCAGCACCAGATGCATACATATCAAACAAACATAAAAACGGAATTGCAGTGTTAATACTTACATTCATTTTTAGTGGGAACAGTGTTGCTGATCACCCTTTTTTGCCAGTGCATCGAAGTCTGGTGTTAGTTTTGTTGTGGCAATTCTCAGA
>VUQH01031168.1:0-15620 GCA_015106775.1 Etroplus canarensis | reverse complement strand
CAGAAGCTGGAGAAAGAGAAAAGCGAGTTCAAGATGGAGATTGATGATCTCAGCAGCAACATGGAGGCCATCGCCAAATCTAAAGTAAAATTCACTTTCTTTTAATAGAACATTGAATATTACTTCAATTAATGTTTTATTGACTCCAGAACCAGCATGTTTTTGGGTACATCACACTGATTTTGTCTGTACTGTAGGGTAATATGGAGAAAATGTGCCGTTCTCTTGAAGATCAGCTCAGTGAATTAAAATCCAAGCATGATGAGCATGTACGTCAGCTCAATGACCTTAGCACTCAAAAATCAAGACTAACTACTGAAAATGGTGAGAGTGCCAGGTAGAAATCAAAATCCAAAAAAACACTAAGATGTAATTAAGTGCTCTGAATCAATGTTTAAGAAATATTTTTTCTTTACTCCTTTCAGGGGAATATGCTCGTCAGTTGGAGGAAAAGGAGTCTCTTGTTTCACAGCTTACAAGGGGAAAACAAGCGTATATTCATCAGATTGAAGAGTTCAAAAGACATCTTGAGGAGGAAGTTAAGGTAAATACATGTCTCTTTATTGTGGTAATAAATAATCAGATGCATTTCTTAAATGTTCTTTGACCTCTTTAGGCCAAGAATGCCCTGGCTCATGCTGTCCAGTCAGCTCGCCATGACTGTGACCTCCTCAGAGAGCAGTATGAGGAGGAGCAGGAGGCCAAAGCTGAGCTGCAGCGTTCCATGTCCAAGGCAAACAGTGAGGTGGCTCAGTGGAGAACCAAATATGAGACTGATGCTATTCAACGTACTGAGGAGCTGGAGGAGGCAAAGTGAGTCTCCAGCCTTACTTTTGTCTCTAGTTATAATATACAGTAAGTCTGAAAATCAAATATTCTTAATAGGAAAAAGCTTGCCCAGCGTCTTCAGGATGCAGAGGAATCCATCGAAGCTGTGAATGCAAAATGTGCCTCTCTGGAAAAGACTAAACAGAGACTGCAGGGTGAAGTGGAGGACCTGATGATCGATGTGGAGAGAGCTAATGCTCTGGCCGCTAACCTTGATAAGAAGCAGAGAAATTTTGACAAGGTACCGTATTTTTGCAGCCCAAAGCTTTAGCTGGTCAACGTGAGATGGCAGACAACACTCATTTGTTTCTTACATTTCAGGTTCTTGCAGAGTGGAAACAGAAATATGAAGAAAGTCAGGCAGAGTTGGAGGGAGCTCAGAAGGAAGCTCGTGCTTTAAGCACAGAGATGTTCAAAATGAAAAACTCTTATGAGGAAGCTCTGGACCACCTGGAGACCCTGAAGAGGGAGAACAAGAACCTGCAACGTAAGACAAGAAAACATACACATTTTCTATAAAAGACAAAGACATTTTTTGTAATTATTAACAAGAAAACTTATATCATAAGATAAAGAACACAAGAATTGCAACACTAAATTTTGTTGACAAAGAAATGTTTTCATATTATGTAAATTTTGGTGTCTTGTTTGTTTTCTCAACAGAGGAAATAACTGATTTGACTGAACATATTGGTGAAACTGGGAAGACAATTCATGAACTGGAAAAGGGAAAGAAGACAGCAGAAACTGAGAAAGCAGAAGTACAAACAGCCCTTGAGGAGGCAGAGGTATTTGAAAAGAGAGATAAAAACCAAGGACTGCACAATTTGCTTCTCCATCTTGATCCAAAATTTGATTTTGTTTTTTGCATTTTGCAGGCCACCCTGGAGCACGAAGAATCAAAGATTCTCCGTGTGCAGCTGGAGCTCACCCAGGTGAAAAATGAAATTGACAGGAAAGTTGCAGAGAAGGACGAGGAGATTGATCAGATTAAGAGGAACAGCCAGAGGATAATAGAAACAATGCAGTCCACTCTGGATGCCGAGATCAGGAGCAGGAATGATGCCTTGAGAATCAAGAAGAAGATGGAGGGAGACCTGAATGAGATGGAAATTCAGCTGAGCCATGCTAACCGCCAGGCAGCTGAAGCCCAGAAACAGCTGAGAAATGTGCAGGCGCAGCTTAAGGTCTGGCATAAGTATACATAAATAGATAAATATGCAAAACAAAACAAACAAGAACAGCTGCATAACTCAAACATATCTAAAATACTAAGTTGAACTTCTGTCGTCTTGAATTCAGGACGCTCAGCTGCATCTTGATGAAGCTCTCAGAGGTCAGGCAGACATGAAGGAACAGCTTGCGATGGTGGAGCGCAGGAACAACCTGCTGGTGGCTGAGATCGAAGAGCTGAGAGTTGCACTGGAACAAACAGAGAGAGGCCGCAAAATTGCTGAACAGGAGCTGGTTGATGCCAGTGAGCGTGTGGGACTGCTGCACTCTCAGGTATTAACATCTGTCAAAATAATAATATTGATAACTAAATAAATACAGAGATCAAATGCAGAAATCTCACCAAAATAATATGTTTCTTCAGAACACAAATCTCATCAACACTAAAAAAAAGTTGGAGGCTGACCTTGTGCAGATTCAAGGTGAAGTGGAAGATGCTATCCAGGAAGCGAGAAATGCTGACGATAAGGCCAAGAAAGCCATCACTGATGTGAGTCCTCTTTCTGTATTTTAAGTTGTGCTTACTGCTTAATTCGAAGTCTAGCTGTTTATGCAGTAACATTTCTGGTGCTTACCTTAGTGAAACTAGCAGTACCTTGATTTTCATTAAATTATATTTAAATTAAATTAATGACTAATCATCACAGACACTGCACAAGAAGAAGAGAGAGTAGGCATGATGGTGTGGGTGGAGACAAGTGTCAGGAGTTATTTGTGACAGAAAAATAGCAGCAAGGGTGAAAGGGGAAGGTTAGAAGACATTAGTCAGGCCTACTATGAATGGTTTGGCAACAAGACGGGAAGCAGAGTTGAAGATGCCATGATTTTTGCTAGGAGTGACCAGGATGGACAAATTAGAAATGAGCACATCAGATGGACAGCTAGGCAAGTCAGAGAAGCAAGGTTGAGATGGTTTGACCATGTGCAGAGGAGGGATAGCAGATATATCTGACAAAGGAAGCTGAAGATGGTGCTGCCAGACAGGAGGAGAAGAGGAAGACCACAGAGAAGGTTCATGGATATAGTGAAGGAGGACATGCAGAGGGTTGGTGTGACAAAAGTGGGCTGGCGGCAGATGTTCCTCTGTGGTCATCCCTAAAGTGAGCAGCCATAACAAGAAGAAGAACAAAAAGAACACTAATAACAGGCTAATTATGAATAATATGGAAAATGTAATTTATTGGAAAAAAAATCTCACAGCTATCAACAGGCAATGGTCTCTGAAGCATGGTTACATCAGATGGTCACTGTGATTTTGTTTAGTAAGAGACTGAAAAAAGTTTTTGCACCAAAACTCGACCCTAACAACCTCTCAAACAAAAAAATGATCTCAGGAAATAACCAGCATAAAAGGATATGGCACAATATGTCTGTGAAGGATGACTGTAACCTTTTCCCACTATGACTTCATAAATATAAACAAACATAAATATAAGGAACCCAGTTCTTTACTAATTCACTCTTTGGTTTCACATGTGGCTTATAAGTAAGCCTTATTTTATTTAGTCATTTGCCTTTATGTTCAGGCTGCAATGATGGCAGAAGAGCTGAAGAAGGAGCAGGACACCAGTGCTCATTTGGAGAGGATGAAGAAAAACCTGGAGGTGACAGTGAAGGACCTGCAGCACCGTCTTGATGAAGCTGAGAATCTGGCCTTGAAGGGTGGCAAGAAGCAGCTCCAGAAACTGGAGGCTAGGGTATGTTTACTACAAAAATGTTTTTGGGTTTACTTTAATATATACCCACACTGTGGATATGAGATTTTTATTGTAATGGCAGCCCTGGATACTGCGAGTTCTACACTGGCCACCTTGTCTGCTTTAAATGTCTGCTCTAAATGTATAGCTCTGTTTATGTCCCCTGATGTTTTTGTCCAAGAAATTTTTCAGCCATCAAGTCCATAAAATTTACAACATATGACTGTTTTCTTTGACCATGAAAAACTTTGGACTTCTCATTGGAAAGGTTCGAGAGCTGGAGTCAGAGGTTGAGGCTGAACAGAAACGTGGAGCTGAGGCTGTGAAAGGTGTCCGCAAGTATGAGCGTAAAGTGAAGGAGCTGACTTATCAGGTACAGCGAAATGTAAATGTTTTTTTCTAGTCTGGGTAAAAGGATTAAATAGGGAAACAGTTTGCTATATTCACCATTATATGTTTGTAGCTTCAATAGCAGTAGACATACTGAAGTGATATGGTGTAGACCATAGCTTAAAATAAGCACTCTGACTGCAATTATAAATGCATACGGTTGTATGTTAATATTTATGTGACACGTGGGGAATTTGACACATTTTCACTTTGAAAAACTGGAGAAAGAAAAAAAACTCTTGCATGTACACTTGCATATGCAGCTTGGTTGCAAGAGATGGCAGTGTATGTGCTGCACAGAACTATCCCCTTAAGACAGTCTGAAATATGGAAAGAATGCAAGCATGGATTTATGGATTTGCATGCTGTTGTCCCTCTTGTCTTTCTGAACTAGCTTCACTGAGGAAGATGAGTGTGTATGCTCTGAAGTTGTTTTGAAGATATTCATAAATCAGAAAGGGAGGAAGTATCTCCCTGTAGTTTTAGTCTCAGACAGACTCTGCTATGTACTGACTCTAGGCTGAGGAGGACAAGAAGAATATTACCCGACTTCAAGATCTGGTGGACAAGCTGCAGCTGAAAGTAAAATCCTACAAGAGGCAGTCTGAGGAAGCTGTGAGTGTGAAATATTGAAATTTGCATAACACATGATCATGACAAAAGTAACACATTTGCTTTAAATTGTTCTAAAAAGAAAGGGACTTACAGCAGGAAACAGAACTATTTAATGACAGCTGTTTTCTTCTCATATAACTGGAAAACATCACTACTTTAAATTCTCCCTGTCAGGAGGAGCAGGCCAACACTCACCTGACCAGGTACAGGAAGGTTCAGCATGAGCTCGAGGAAGCTCAGGAGCGTGCTGACATTGCAGAGTCGCAGGTCAATAAGCTGAGAGCCAAGAGCCGTGAAATTGTCAGGGTATGACCACTTTTTATTTTATTTTATTCAGTCCTAATTTTGTCATAATAAAGATACTCTGCAAAGACTGCAAAATCCTTAACAGAATATTTTGACACTATTCTTAGCCAATAATTTCTCACCTTCTTTTTTGTATTGATTTAAAGACCAAGGACACCAGTGAATGAACCTCAGTCTGGATGAGACACAGTACAAGAAATCATACAATATGATCTTTTTGTCTGATGTGCCAAATGTGTAACCAGAAATAAAAATGCAAGCAATTGAATGTCTTTTTTGCTGTGTGTTTTAAACAATGCTTAACTTATACACAAACATTGCAAGCATCAAAGTTAAACAAATAATTTACAACACATTTATACAAATCCAAAACTACTGGAGATATCTAGACATGTATCTGAAGACCTGTGGTGATTTAAAGTATATCTTGTCAAAAACAGCCATTTATTGCACCTTCATAAAGTGGTTACATGAAATAAAACATAGTTATACAACACTAGAAATTAGAACAAAAAAACTTTAAAAGAAGATCATAAATGTAATAATAAAGAACTAAAATGTGAACATAAATTGTGGGTGGTCTAACAGTGCAGCTTCATCACTCACAATAACCTGATTTAAAACTGTAGCTTGTTATCACACAAAAGTTCTCTAGGTTACAGTAACTGCAAATCTTTGCCCTGTGGTGATAATGATACTGACAGTCTGGTGACCTTACAGTTTTTCTACGTGCTTCACAACACATGTTGCGCCATGTCAAGGAGTCATGTGGTCAAAATAGATCTATTAGGAACCCACAACATGTAGTGACACTTCTCTTCATGCCTGAGCATGAATGGAGTCTTAACTACAGACTGATGGTCATTTTAAATCAAATTATTAGTAAATTAATTTTAAAAAGTTACAAGAGAATAGATAATCAGCATTTTGCTTTTCACGGAATACCCAGCTGGGAAATTTCAAGATTAGATGTTGACAATTGTTATTGTACTTTGTGTCCGTCAACAGCAAAACACTAAACATGAAAGCTAAAGGAATATTGTTGGACTTTACTCAAGCGCAATTAAGTAAAACAAGCTCATGTTTGACAAATTAAATGTGGTTAGTACATACTGCAGGTTTTTGACATTTTGAATATCCTTGTATTGAGATTAATTTCCTTTCCTTTGGGAATGAATTCTTTTAGGAAATGGTTTTATATAGAGTGAACTGTAGCACAGGGGAAATAAAAACTGACTCTACTGTTAGTAAGAAGAAACTGAGATACATTTTATGACTGAAAATGCTTCTGGGTAAGTTTAGCCAGAATTGAAAAAGCCATGGGAAAATCAGTCTGAGGACATAAAGCTGAATATAAGATACTGAGGTAGCAATCAGTTTGATATCTTTGCTTTTATTTAACCAGTGGAAATTATCATAAAAATCTGAGCAATCATTTTGAGGAAGAACTGCAGATTTTTACAGCAGTGTGATGACAATCTGTGAGATGGATTTCTATAGAAAACTACTTAAAGCATGTGGGTAGATGAACAGACTTAAGACTACTTGAGAAACTGAAATGATAAACTGGGTAAAAGATAGGAGATTATTTTGACTTTGTAGTCAAAATAGTCTTCCTTTATTTATCTAATATCACCTGAATCCCCTTAGTTTCTTCTTTAGTTGTTACATTATCATTTTAAGTAAACAAAATATGAAACTATAGATTCTGAAAACTGGTAAAAGAATCAGTTCACCAAAGTCTTTTATCTTAATTTAACATGCAAATCTTGACTTACATTTTAACTAAATAACCGCTCTCTTGTCCTTCAGGAGACTCAGACCACCAAGGGTGTGGTTGTTTTATATCAAAGGTTGTTCCACAATAAGACTTGAGTCTATAACAAATGGTTGAGCTCTGAGAGCATTGCTGAGGAGACAGCTATATTTGTATTTCTTCCAAATAAGCACACCCAGGAGCACAAGAGATCAAGTATCACATTTCTATTGAATATTTAGGCCTATTTTGTATGGTGTCAGGTCCTCAGTATTTAGCTCCTAATGCCCTCTTCCCTTCTTTGCCACTTCAGTGTCATCTTTCAACAAGGAAAGAATGCAAACTACCGTGCATCATATCACTTGATCCCCTCCTTGTCGCGTAAGGGGAAGAACACTTGACTTAGGAAAAGGTCAAGATAGAAGCCTCTCCTTGTTTTCAGTTCATCTGTCAGGCCACACAGCACAAGACCATTTAAAGGAAGTGTTTAAAAATACATCCTCCCCCTCGAGACAACACAAGTGCCTGCCCCCCAAAACCTGGAGACACAAATCTAGTCACCTGTTCACTGCGAATTCCACATCAGACGATGGAAAGTTTACAGCCCCAAAGACAAACACACCATGACATGTTATGAAGCACAATGTTGAGGGCTTCAAAAGCTTGAAGTCGTGGCATGAAAGAAACTAGAATAGGTGATGTATTGCTGTCAAAGAGCGCTCAGACAAACAGCTGACTTGTCAACAACAATGATTCAACTCTAAGATAAAGCTGTCTGTCTTTAAACTTCTGACTTTCAGCTGCATGAAGTGGAGGTGAGAGGGTCAGCATCTGAACCCCCACTGATTGGTTACATTGTCAAAAATGCAGTGATGCACTCTGATATGCAGAAAAAAGCAAGAAGTGAAAGTGAAAATATAATACATATAATACAAAAAAGGCTTTAACTTTAGAGTAGCAGTGAAAAATAGAAAGAATAGAACAGAAAGAAACTACAGATTTTCAATCTATGTTTTATCAGTGGTTGTTTGAAATTTAACTGATTATATGATCAAACTGCAATGCTGGGGTTGAGAGTTTGAGGTAAAATAAACATTATAGTAGCAAATATAATGACATGAATATAAAGAGTGTTAAAATGATAATTAAGCAAGTATGACCTCACCGTAATGGTTGTTTGCTTTTATGTTTGAGCCATTTTTGCCTCATCTATTTGCTGTATCAGTTGTGTCAGTTTTTTAAACAAGATTAAACTCAACTGTTCCTGCTAAATGACTATTTTCAAATAGTTTATCCTTTCACAACTGACAGTTCAAAAAGTTGCCTGCTGTTTTTATTTCAAATTGAGTGACAAAATACACTATATGGAAAAAGTATTGTACCTCACCTCTTAATCAATGAATTCTGGTGTTTCATTCAGTCCTGTTACCAAAGATGAATAAAATCCCCCACCTAGTCATGCAATCTGCCTTTACAAACATTTTTGTCAGTCTAAAGAGCTCGCTGAATTTGAACCACCGTTGCAACAGGTCAGTTCATGAAATTTCTTCCCTTTTAGATAATACATGGTCAACTATAAGTGGTATTGTTACAAAGTGGAAGTGTTTAGGAACCACAGCAACTCAGCCATGAAGTGGCAGTTCACGGAAAGCTGCAGAGCAGGGTCACTGAGTGCTGAGTGGTGCATAGTGCGTTAAAGTCACCAGCGCTTTGCTGACTTGGTAACTACAAATTTTCAGACATCCTCTGGCAGTAACATCAGCACACAAACTGTGCACTAGGAGCTTCATGGCATGGGTTTCAATGGCTGGGAAGCTGCATACAGTACAAACCTTACATCACCAAGCACAATGCCAAGCATTGGATGGAACTGTCTAAAGCATGCTACTACTGGACTCTGGGGAAACATGTTGTCTGGCACCTCAAATTCTCTATCTGGCAGTCTGATAGACAGCTCTGGGTTTGGTGAATGCCACAAGAACATTACTTGCCTTACTGCATTGTGCCAACTGTAAAATTTGGCAGAGGAGGGATAATACCATGGGGTTGTTTTTCTGGGTTGGTCTGGACCCCATAATTCCAGTGGCTTGAAAGTTTAACACTTCAGCTTACAAAGACATTTTGGACAATTTCACGCTTCCAATATTAATATTAATGTCTCTGAATTTAGAATGGGATGTCATAGAAGATTCTGTGGGTGCAATGTGTAGGTGGCCTAATACTTTTGCCCAGTTGGGCTGTAGATGGAACTGCTATACTGTCTATATGCCCCAACAAAGGAACCATGCAGTTTAGCTAGCATTATAGCCCAACTAAGGGGTATACCATCAGTGTTTACATTCTGTTAAGGTGTCAGAAGTGTCTGTCTTTATGGGTCGATGCACACTATCCTTTGCATTGATTATGGGTTGAATATGGTGAACCTGATTAATAGAAACCTGGCAATGTTTTCCCACAGAAAACTCCCATCAACAATGTTTGCTGTCCAGAATGTATTAATTTGAAAACAAAAATTTTTGACCTTTAATTAAATATGATCACATCAGCAGTCACCTCCCTTTTTAAGATACTTACTCATTGATTTTTATTGTTATGATTGTTTTTATTGGAGCAAAAAAGAAAATTAAGTTAATTTAAAATTAATGTGTTGAGACCTTCACACATCACCATATGATATATATCACAAACAAACAGCAGAGGCTGCTGTGACTGTGTGGTTTCAGATCAGATTTATTTGCAAAGGACTGTTTCACACCCACACAACAATCTGTTTCTTTACAGGCTAATAAGACATTTAAACAAAAAAGTCAAACAACAAGAAAACAGAGAAAATAGCCAAAATAACAGTATGTAGCTCAAACAAGGCAATTTGTACAAAAATAGGAGGACTCCCCCACAGCCATCAACTCTCACCTGTTCCTTGCTGCAGTACAATTACCCCGGAACATCTGTGGAGCCTAAAATAATTTCAGTTCACAGGAATTGCTGAAATTCTTTGAGATCGTATGTCTTTGGTCTAAAAATATTGCCTTTCCCTTGTCTTTATTAAATTAGTGCCTGGTAAAATTAGAACTCTTATGAAAGAAGTAGAATTAAATCTTTTAACATCATAATTAATGTGATAAATGTTTCATAATGTACTATAATGAAGCTGTACGCAGATATAATGAAGTCTTTATTTATTAACAATTATAACTTTTCCTGTTAAGTTGTTTTCTCATTCACTATCCATGTGTCCATCTTTAGGTGCCCACAGTAGTCGTATTTGTAACAATAATTAATTAAAGACATAAACTACACAATATCAGTCATAAGCCATTTGTTCAACATTTATATAGTACTTATGAATACTGTACAGGGGTGTTGAAGTGTAATTTCATCACATTAACTCGGTCCCTTTGCCAAGATATTCACCCTTGGGTTGTTATAATGAGATAATGAGACACTTTGGCCAGCAGTATTATCATTCAGAGAGTATTAGTTAACATTCTGAGGTCTTCATGACATAATGCTATGCTTGAAAAGTCTACCTTTGCAGTTTCTATGTAAATTATAGTAAAATTCTGGTTATATTGATTGAGGTGTTCCATGGTGGACATCTGAATGAAAGGAACTTCAAAGCAAATCTCACCAACTTTTGCTTGGCATCTGTTTACCGGACACATACAGGATTTCTAGGACAGAGGAAATTAAAGTGCTATAAATATGAATACTGTTCATCTTTCTATTGTCCCTTCCCTCTGCAGAGAAAATCTAATTAAGTGTGGGATTTCATAAAACACAGACCTCAGCACGTGTTTCTGCTATCATGAGGTATCATCATTTTCACAACTTCTTAGATTAGCAACTGTTAGGCCCAATTCTGCTCCTTTGTCACAGGAAAGACTTGCAAGGCTTCTGCAACAGAATACCAGTGACATATGAAGGCTTCTCCACGGCTAAACTCAGATCCTCTGCAGTGCCAAGGTGCATTAAGGAGATTATTGTAAAGACCAGAACAATGCCTGAACTTCAGTAACCAATACGCTTGCCAGAACAATATTTACACAAGGTTAAAAAATGCTACAATGTCAATGTCTTCATCTATTTATACACATTTAAAGTCTTCCTCTATTTTGACAGTGCTTGTTGTGTGGCATCTCTACTGCACCCATAAAATAGTTTACGACAGGACAAATGTGGCCTGCACTCTCTCTCACATACTACAGCACCTTAGAACATATAAATAATACTGAATGTTTTAATGAATGACAGGGGAAAACTAAATCACACTAATAACTAACTAGAGAGCTTACATAATCTAGTAATGATGCCAGTGAGGATAATTTATTGTCTTTAACTATAATTTGTCATTAATTCTTAATACTATCTCCCATTTAAATTCTTGTCAATTCCTAAAACATGCCTTTGTAAACAAGTGATTCAGAAAATTTAAAAACTATGAAGAGAGATGGTAACTCTGTGAAACTGCCCATTGATCAGTGATGAAAGATGTCAGAGAACAGACTGGAGGCAAAAATACTCAAGGAAATAGTTTAAAATGACATGACCAAATAAAGGAGGTCATTTCTGCTGAGCCAACACTGATCTCTCTATATAAGAAGGAAGGCTGGACTCCCCCAAGGACTGCCAGGCCACCAGTCAAGGTGAGTGAGTTACAGTCTTTTATTAGCAGGAGAGCCAGCAGCTTAATGAACAATGCAGGGCATGATCATTTACTGCCAGATACAGGACCTGTTTATGCCAGGACTTAGGTGCACACTTTTTTATTACAGAATAGTTTAATTACAGCTATTAATTTAAACTGTCATTTATTTTTTTCAGAACCCTCACTGGACCATCAACAGCTGTTTTTCTAAAGGGAGGGGAAAAAGGTAAGTCCTGCCTTGTACGAAAGTTTTATTTTGTCATAAGAAGTTTTTAATTAATTAACAGCTGTGTTTATATGTTACAAGTCAGCCTTTGATCTCTGACTGTTCATTAGCCTTGTGTGGAATGGTTAACTAATCAATTAACATAGTTAATATTAATATTGTGCTTCTCAATTAATATGTCTAAGTCATTAAATAGAGATGAGAAATGAGTACTTCTGCTTAGTGCTGCTGGCATTTACCCACTCTGATATTTGGAGCAAATATAGGAAGACACAGAATTAACAGTTGGAGGTATTTTTTTTCAAGTCCAGCTAAAACATAACTCCACATGGCAGAAGACATGGTGACTGGAAACGTGACTGCTGTCTTGTTTCACTTACCTGCAGTAAAGGGTCATCATGAGCGGAGACGCGGAAATGGAGTGTTTTGGCCCCGCGGCCATTTACCTCCGGAAACCAGAGAAAGAGCGAATTGAAGCGCAGAACACTCCGTTTGATGCGAAAACAGCCTACTTTGTGACTGAGCCCAATGAGATGTACCTCAAGGGGAAACTGGTTAAGAGAGAGGGCGGCAAAGCCACCGTGGAGACTCTGTGTGGGAAGGTGAGAGCGAGAGCGACTGCACTTGTGTTTGTAGTTCAAAGCCCTTTTAACTGCTGAATTTTTTAATAATGATCCTAGTAGCTGTCATAAAGGAGAGGTGCACATGCCTGCTTACTTGATGCAGTGGAGTCAAAGGTCTGGATTCAAGCAACACCTGCAGTCATGCAGATGTGCTGTGATTCAACACTAACTGATGGACTGTTATTATATGTGGACAATTTCAGTTTCAGTTAAAATAAATCAGCATAACAGTGAATTAATTCTGTGGATTATTTTTTTTTTTGGCAACATATTTATTGTCTAATTAGCCCTTAAAGGAAAAGTTAAACAGATTGTCTCTGCTGGTTTACTCATATATGAAGTCCTGGACAATCAGGCCCCTTCCTGTTTTAAAGACCTCATTGTACATAAAGCACTTTGCTCTCAGAGTGCAGACCTGCTTGTGGGTCCTGAAGTTATTAAAGGTAGACTGAAATCAGAACTCACAATTCTTTATTAATCCCAGGCACAAATTAGTCTGGGAGGCAGAGCCTTCAGCTGTCAGGCCCTTCTCCTGTGGAACCAGCTTCCAGTTTGTATTCAGAAGACAGACACCCTCTTTACATTTAAGCTTAGGCTTAAAACTGCCCCTCCCTGAGCTGGTTCTGCCGGAGGTCTCTTCCTGTTAAAAGGGAGTTCTTCCTTCCCACAGTCACCAAGTGTTTGCTCATAGAGGCTCATTTGATTGTTGGGATTTTCTCTGTAATACTGTAGTCTTTACAGTGTAAAACACCCTGAGGCAACTTTTGTTAGAAACTGGCACTATATAAATAAAACTGAATGAACTGGTTTAATAAGTTTTATCCACTTTTCTTACTCTATTGATTTCTACCACCCTGATATATTTCTATCTCTGCTTTAGACTATCACTGTGAAAGAAGATGAAGTCTTCCCTATGAACCCTCCAAAGTTTGATAAAATTGAGGACATGGCCATGATGACCCACCTCAGTGAGCCTACTGTGCTGTATAACCTCAAAGAGCGCTATGCAGCATGGATGATCTATGTGAGTTCGTCCTGATCAGAGCATTCCTCGATGAAACTTCTGATAACCTCAAAGAGCAGGCATTACTAATCATCCTCTGTGACTCCACAGACCTACTCAGGGCTTTTCTGTGTCACTGTGAACCCCTACAAGTGGCTCCCAGTGTATGATGCAGTGGTTGTTGCAGGATACAGGGGCAAGAAGAGAGTTGAGGCTCCACCCCACATCTTCTCCATCTCTGATAATGCTTATCAGTTCATGCTCCAAGGTATGCATGGATGTGTAGCAACACTTTGCATGTGATACCATATAGGGGAATGATTATGGTATGATGTGTTTGTAAATGTATTTTCTGGAAAAAGACTTTACTGACGAAGAATTAAATAACTTACATACTCATTAAGCTGCTAGTAGGTCGCCACCTTACTGATATATATTTTTAGCATTTATTAAAATAAATAATGATCAATATGTTACTGTTTTCACAGACCGTGAAAATCAATCCATCCTTATCACGTAAGTTTCCCTTTTGAACACAAATCATGTGTGTGTGTGTGTGTAGATAGATAGATAGATAGATAGATAGATAGATAGATAGATAGATAGATGTTTGCCAGATATAGTGTAGGAGAGTGTCTTCTTGCTAATGAGCTGCTTTTCTACCTCAAGTGGAGAATCTGGCGCAGGAAAGACTGTCAACACTAAGCGTGTCATTCAGTACTTTGCGACAATTGCAGTGGCTGGAGGAAAGAAAACCGAGCAAGTTCCTGGAAAAATGCAGGTAAATATTGTAGTGTACTGTAAGTATGTATGTATGATATATATGAACATTTAAAATGCAAAATACAAACATTCCTCATACGACATAATTTTAAGGGATCGCTGGAGGATCAAATCATTGCAGCTAACCCACTGCTGGAGGCTTATGGTAATGCCAAGACAGTGAGGAATGACAACTCATCTCGCTTTGTAAGTGTTTATTAACTAAGCCTTTCTAAACAATATAAAGAAATAATTTATAATTCTAATCCAGATATGTCTTTTGAAAAGGGTAAATTCATCAGAATCCATTTTGGAACAACTGGAAAGTTGGCCTCAGCAGACATTGAAACATGTAAGGCTAGAAATGATAAAGCAGATACTTTGTTCCTGTACTGTTAGTTTATAAAGCACCTGCTAGTTTTGTATGCTCATACTGCTTTTCCTCATTTTACAGACCTGCTGGAGAAGTCTCGTGTGACATTCCAGCTGTCTGCTGAGAGAAGCTACCATATCTTCTATCAGCTCACAACAGGCCATAAACCTGAGCTCATAGGTTAGATAATAATAATACTGTAAATTTGTCAGTTTTCCTATAACAAGTCAACAACAACACCTTAACATGCATATACTGATTCTGCATATTGTACAGCACATTATTTTTACATGTCTTTTTTACTACCTTCAGAGGCTCTCCTGATCACCACAAATCCATACGACTATCCTATGATCAGTCAGGGTGAAATCACTGTCAAGAGTATTAATGATGTTGAAGAATTCATCGCCACTGATGTAAGAAAAATAATGAATATACACAACTTTAAAAAGTATTCCTTTTGGGGGCGTTGGATTTAAAGATCTTTGTGTGAATGATTGATTTTTTAAAAATAAATACAGACTGCGATTGACATCCTGGGCTTCAGTGCAGAGGAGAAAGTCAGCATGTATAAGCTGACGGGAGCTGTGATGCATCATGGAAACATGAAGTTCAAGCAGAAGCAGCGAGAGGAGCAGGCTGAGCCTGATGGCACTGAGGGTATGATGCTCGCCACGAGCTTCAAATATTCCAGTTTTTGTCACTTAAAAGAGGACCTTTGAGTTAGAGGCACATACAGTATGGCTTTATTTCATTATCTGTCTGTGCTCTTCTTACAGTTGCAGATAAAATCGCTTACCTCATGGGTCTTAACTCTGCCGATTTGTTGAAAGCACTATGCTATCCCAGAGTGAAGGTTGGGAACGAGTTTGTGACCAAAGGTCAAACTGTTCCTCAGGTATAAAATTTAAAAAGAACACGCACAAATAACTGATTGTAACTTAAGTTAGAATCAGTATCAGTTTACTTCAGCCTTGTTAATATTGTATTATTCTTTTGTAAAAATCAGGTGAACAATGCCGTCATGGCTCTCTGCAAGTCTGTCTATGAGAAAATGTTCTTGTGGATGGTTGTCAGAATCAATGAGATGTTGGATACTAAACAGCCACGAAGCTTTTTTATTGGTGTCCTGGACATTGCTGGGTTTGAAATCTTTGATG
>VUQH01031165.1:30269-47635 GCA_015106775.1 Etroplus canarensis | reverse complement strand
GCTTTCTGATGGCCACAAACAAGTCCTGCCCTGCCAAATACACTGACCGCTCGTACACACACACACACACTCACACACACTTTTTCCTCCTCCTTTCACTTTGTATCCCTTCTTTCTACTGCAGGTAGCTACACAAAGAAACCAATACACACAAGAATAAAAGCATGCATGCAAACAGGACAAACTACACACACGTGTAAATGGGAAGACTGGGAGGCAGAGGGCTCAGGTAACAGGCCCCTCTCCTCTGGATCCAGCTGCCGGGTTGAATTCAGGAAACAGACACCCTCTCTGGTTTTAAGATGGAGCTTAAACATTCATTTTGCTAAAGGATTAGGTGACCCTGGACCACCCCGCAGTGATGCTGTGATAGACTCAGGCTGCTGGGAGACTTCCCTGACCACCTCCTCTCACCCCACTACATGTCTTTAAATTTTGTCTTCTCTCTACGATAGTCTGTGCTGTCCTTGTCTCTCTGAGCTCTTCTTTTGTCTCTTCTCTTTCTCCTCAGCCCTCGACTGGTCGAGGCAGATGGGACTCTTCCTGTTAAAAAGTGAGTTCTTTCTTCCTACCATCGCCAAGTACCCGCTCATAGGGGATCGTCTGATTGTTGTGGTTTTTTGTCTAATATTGTTGGGTCTTTGCAGTATAAATTGCCTTGAGTGTTCTTTTTTGTGAATTGGCACTATGTAATTACAATTGAACTGATCTGAACACGCAGGCATAGCTAAATCCACTGTATGCACAGGTATTGCTTCTAGCAACCATCACAGGATGGGTACACTGTGATCATAAAGGGGTGGAAACAGTCAGTAAAAATACCATGCAGGCTCTGGTCCTTAAATAATGCTCAGCTGGTACTAAAGAGCTGAAAGAAAATATCCCCCTCACCATTACACTGCCACCGGGGGCACTTGGTGTGGTCTTCTGCCTGCTGTAGACCATTTGCTTCAACTTTTGACTTGTTTTGCATTCAGAGATGCTCTTCTGCATCTTTGAATGCTGTAACAAACAATTATTTGAGTTACTTTCCTATCAAGTTGATGCAGTCTGGTCGGTCTCCTCCGACCTCCGGCATCACAAAGGCATTTTTTTCTGCCGCTCACTGGATATTTTCTCTTTTTCGGATCATTCTCTGTAAACCCTACAAATGTTTGTGCAGTAGATGAGCAGCTGCTGAAATACTCAGGCCGTCCTGCTAGGAACCAACAGCCATGCCACATTCACAGTCACTCATATCACGTTTCTTCCCATTTATGATGCTCAGTTTGAACTTCACCAGATCATTTAGACTGTGTCTGTATGCCTGGATGCTTTGAGTTGCTGTCATTCGATTGCCTGATTGCATGTTTGTGCTAATGAGCAACTGAACAGGTGAGCATCTATATACTTTGTGACCATAAAAAAACAAAGCAACAATGGCTTGACTTGGTAGTGTAGTGCTTGTTCTGCTGTGTGACCTCAGTGAGCTCATCGTAGCGGCACATGAAACGTTTCTCCAAATACTGCTAGCTCTGGTTGGAGAGGTCCTCCAAGTCAGCTGCTGTCCATGGTGGTGGAGCTGGAGTCTGTCCAGCTAGACTCTCCGGAGGAGCAGGTGAATTTTACTGAGTGCCATGAAAACAGAAACCTGGTCACAGTTAGGCTGATGGTAGTGAAACACAAGACAGGAAGGGGCCCGCCTGGATGACATGCCCAAGTAAAGTCTATGTGACTGTACATTGTTAAGCCAACCATTACATAGATTATTAGTGCTAAAATCTGGACTAGTAGCCACCATTTTATATAACTGATGTTATATTTTGATGTAAAGATGTCAAATTGTTTTATATAACTAAGTTCCTCCACTCAAATTCTACCCTAATGACACAATTATCACGTGCTTGGCCTTTTACAGACCATTAACCAGTCCAGTAAGTCTGGTTACCATATGAAAATGTGGCACCACACTTCCATATATTCACAATTACTCACCACATATACAAAATTGGACTATAATTTTAAAGCCTAACCTTCACAACTGTGGTAAAGAATTTGTCCACAAAGACAATAAACTATCTACCTGTTCAAAATTCCTCCCCGTCCACATGCTAAACCACCCACACCTGTTCAGATTCCCCCGTCTCAGTCATCAGGTGAAAAATGCCCTAATGTACCAGCTTGCTTGTCTGCGTGCATATATGCACAGGCTGTGTGTGCGTCTTCACCCAAGTGTGTTTGTGTGTGTGTTTTCAGCTGATGAGGCATTTTGGCGTGGCGCTGAGGCTGTGCTTTAGGGGAGCCGAGCCTGATGAGGGGGAGATTTTAAATCACACCAAATGAAGCTTTATCAAATAAATGAAACAGTGTAGCACCCGACTCAGCAAGAGTCAGTTCCTTTATGGTAGTGACGCAAGCACTCTCTCTCACTCTTTCTTTCTTTCTTTCTTTCTTTCTTTCTCCCTCTCTGTCTATCCTCCTCGAAAAACATCCAGAGCCGAGAAATAGCAGTGAACAGTTTGGTACAGAACCACGCACCCTCTAAATTTTTCACTCCAGTTATTGATGTTAAAAGAGTCTCTTCGGTAGATTTGCGGCATTTTAAAAGTGTGGCGAACCTGAATGCAAAATGAAAAATTAGAGAGCACATGAATGCATAAGCCTGTAAGGACATTCTAAAAAGGCTTGAAGTGTCAACGACACACACACACACACACACACATTAGTGACCATCATCAACTGTCTGAAACTGGGCGTTTGAAGCCTTCTAAAGCATGAGCTTTTGGTAAACAGGGATTTTAACCGATAATGATGAAAATCTTAATAGATTCTTTATTAAGCACATAAAATCCTTTTAATTTAATAGTTAGTTTAGTGCAAGACACAGTGTAATTTCAGTTTCAGATAATATTCTTCAGCTGGATAAATAATTAAAAGATATTCAGAACGGAGAGATACTTCTGCATAGGAATGTCACCAGAACACTAGAAGACCAAAGTTCTGAAAACGCGGTGGCACCTGCTGTTTTTTAATTATCGGTACTACCAAACGTAGCCGAGGTCGCAATTTTTCTGGAACTGACGGGGACAGTATACGGCTACAGGTGCTCCAGTCTACCCTTACATGCTGAAGAAGAAGAAGGATGCCCAGAAATGCAGCAAAAACTACACAAGGGAAGACGGCGACTGATAGCTCCGCCTGGCTCGTTAATGAAAAAGGCAGTCAGGAGTCGGGTATGGAAGTGCTTTCAAGGCAGAGGTCCAAAAGTGAAAATGGATTCACAAAAGGCAATATACAAATAATGCTCTCTTTCAGACCAATACAGTAAATACTTCCACAAAGCACCTGAAAGAGGCCGGCATCCAGATCTGTTCAAAGAATTTAAGGCTTCAGTTCATGTTGACAACATCCAAAGTATTATCCTTCTTGTGTCATCCTGAAAGACACATTACAATTTAGTTAAGTTCCACAGGCTGAAATATCTACAATGGCTACATTTACATGAATGCTTGCGTTAACCTGACGTAACTAATATTATACGTCATGGTAACAACATTAATATACTGGTCTTACTTTTAAAAAGCCATGAAAAATTATGCTACTTATAGGTATCATTGTGGTGTCTTTAAAAAAATGTTGCGGTACTAGCACAAATCATTGTACTTTAATCTGTTGTGTACTGTTGTTGTTTCGATTTGAAGTAAAACCATTTTGTAAGGCTTGGATATTTTAATACAGGAGTTTCTGATTAAGTAGATGGGATAATCTTTTTTGGAACTGTGGTATGAAATGTGGTATCAAGAATTGTGTAATTTTCCTGGTCTTGGTACCAGCTACTAGATTTCTGGTATTGTGACATCCCTGCTGCTACAGGTATTGAAGAAGAAGTGGATACATGGTATGATTTGTGCAACATCTTTGCGTGTATGATCAAAAAGTTCTGAGAACAGGTCCATGAAAATAAAAACCTGATTTAAATTTAGTTCACATTCGAGGACTTTTGTACACAATCAGTGTGATTTTCATTTTTGGGAATTTCGGGAAGATTGCAAGGAGGCAAATCAAGCAAGTTATCCATGTGGTAAAGAAAGATGGTGCTGCTTTGCCCCAAAAACTCACCTGCAATGCGACTGCTCGCTCTCATAGACCACCGCTCAGACCGTGTCCTCTGAAAAGTGCTGAAAGCTGCTTCATCGTGGCTGCAGACCTAGCTCTCCTCGCCAGCAATGATCCCTTACCTGAAATTTGGAACCGTTTGACACAGAAGTTGAGGTTTGAGGTCCACGGAGAAATAACGGAGCACGGTGCCAGTAGGCAGACGTGGACTTCCAGAGAGCAGCGAAAAAATAGCCTCACCAGAATCCATCCAAACATGCTTTTGAGGCTTTTGAGTTTTATGGACCTGGTCTCAGAACTTCTTGAAAGAAATTTGGTATTTCTTCAACAGGATGAAGCCACAGCTTGGAAATGGTGGACGCAAAGGCTCGGCTAAAGCTAATATAAATGAGAGAGTGATGGATGGCCAAGAATATGTGGAGTTCTTATTAACAGCCTACAAAGTTGCCCAGTGGTTTTATTTACATTTCTGGATTAAAGTTTTATTCGAGACAATCCAGTATTGTTACAGTAATGTCCATACCATTCTATGCCATTGGAGGTAAGTGAAGCAGTAGCTCAGCTGCAACTTGTGGAGAAAAAAATTGTGGATGGAAATAATTCATTTTAAATGATCAGAGGAACTCATATATAACGTTTTAGGGTAAATGTGAAAGCTAGTATTGGAGTCTGTCTGTTCTCTGCTACTGCAGAAAAATGGCAGTAAAACATGGTAGCGCCTATGGAGCGGGACCCGCTAAAATTCCACATTTAAATATCAAACACAATGATTATTATCCTGGAGGGATTTCGCATGAAAAAAATCATAAATATGTATGTTAGACTTAATTTCTGATAGCAGATCACCCTAAATCTGACTCACTGGTCCTTTAATTGCACGTAACAGTATCAAAATACCACAGAAGAAGTCATAGTAGTGATGGAGAGAGTTGTGGCATGATTTTGCTGCACATCTGCATAGAAACACTTTACCTGCACCACATCTGCGACAGAGCCAAAGGTAGTAATCATCAAATCAGCCACTCCAGCACTGACTTCAGTGTGCTATGATTTATTCATTTTGTTTGCCGTGCCCTGCAGATTTTGCACTAAAGTCCAGTTTTATCGGCATTCTGAAAGACTCCCCCTTTCCCCTCTCTTGTCTATCCCTCAGTCTGCCGCTTTCCTGCCTTTAGCCCCCGGTTTGGCTGAAGACAATATCAACAGCTTAAGCACATTCAGACCCTTTCAAATGACACAGAGAAACGAAATCACTCCAAGTCTTTCCCTACACTCCATTCTAATTCAGCCATCTTGCCTTCGCTCCATCCTCTCCTCCTCTACCTCCACTTCCCCCTCCCTCCCATGCTGCTCCACTCTTCTCCACCATGAACCACTATATATAGACACGTGAAAGATAAAAGGGTGCGTCTCTCTCTCTCTCTCTCTCTCTCTCTTCCTCTCTCTCCCCTGACCCTAGCTCTTTTTGATTTGTGGAAGAAGCTTGGTTTTTTTGTTTTTTTTGTTTTTTTTTGCAGAATATCTGCTGTGCCACTTTGCAGGCTGGTAATGAGAACCGCATAGATCGTCACTCTCTGCAGCCTCGCTCACACACACACACACACACACACACACATATATAAACACATACACACGCGCACAGACACCGTCTGCCGTCCATCACCCTCTCATTTCTTACTGGCCTGAGCGGAGCCATTGTATCCACCATTTCCAAAGGCAACGTGAACCACACACGAGTAAAATGTCACACGTGCACATTGGAGCATAGATACACCAACACGTTATTCGCACAGACCACATTCACAAACAAACACACAGTGACACTTGCGGTGTCGCCCATGATGCAACTGAAGGAAAGAAACTCATTGCCAGGGAGTGACAACTGTGAGCGCGTGCATACACACACACACACACACACGCGCGCACACACGCTTTATAGCACACATAACTGCTGAACCAGCTCTGATCATTGCTTCAGCTGGGCTTCTGGTTGAAAACACCCACTTTAAAATGACAAAATGCCAAAACAGCACACACTCAAATTTGATCTTAATCCAGTGGAGTAAACAATAAAGTCATCTTCAATCAGTTTTCTCCTTTGTTGAGGTTGCTTACATGAACAGACACAGAAATTTTGTTAGATTACGCTAGATTAATCTAGAGTGGATCTGATTTTAATAATCGTCCTTGAATTGAAGTAACCTGGCCAAAAATTCAACAACAGAAAACACGTGCATCCACTGAGTAAAACACTGGCATGAAGAAAAAACAGACACAAAGCTGTTACAAATACAGCACTGTGGAAACATTTTGAGCCACCCCTCATTTCTTTAAATTTTTAAAGAAAAAGGGGAAATGCATGTAGGTGTTAATGCGCAAATGTAAATACAGAGTTTGTACAGTTCTAATCAGTTTGAAGGTTAATATTTGGAATGATCTTCTGTATTCTAAAACACATCCTGAACTTTTTCAGCTAAGCGTTCTTGTCATTTCTTTAAGTGGTCCTCAAGAATAGTTCTCCAGGATTCCTGAAGGACATTCCAAAACTCTTCATTGGATGTTGGCTGCCTTTTGTTCTGTCAAGATGATCCGACACTCCTTCAGTAATGTTGAGGTCTGGGCTCTGGGGAGGCCAGTCTATGACTGATAGTATTCCATTGTGTGTTTTCTATCCAGGTAGGCTTTTACTGCACTGGCAATGTGTTGTACTGTGCTGCAAAACAAAGCTGTTGATAATCAGACACTTTACAGATGGTATTGCATGGTGGATCAATATGAGATGGCGCTGTTCTGTGTTCATATTTCCTTCAGTTTGACGAGCTTCCCAACACCACTGGCTGAAATGCAGCCCCACACCGTGACAGAGCCGCCACTGTGTTTAACAGAAGGCTGTAGACGCTCACTGTTGCACCTCTGTACATGCTGACCACGATATGGTCCAAAAATTTGAAACACGGATTCATTACTCAGTAAGACTTGTTGCCACAGATTTTCAGTCCACTTCTTGTGTAATTTGACACACCTCAGCCTTTTCTCCCTGTTTTCATTCCTTAAGAATTCTTAACTGATACCATTTCTGACAAGGTCTTGGCGAACAGTAGCTGTATCAACTGAAGGGCCAGATGCATCTCTCAGGTCCTGCGTCAGATCTCTGCTGGATTTTTTCTTATTTGTCAAGGACAGGGATTCCTGATACCGTTCATACAGTAAGTGAGTGTGATGTGGCTTAACAAAAAATATTCCTCTAAAAAATGGTCAGGTACAAGGACTGGACTGAAAATGAGTGAAAAGAGTAGCTGATGTCCAAAGAATAACTTTGAAAGACCTTCAGAGCCTGGAGAAATAATACTTAAGACCACTTTGCAAATTATAAGAAAGTCTGGCTCCATGTAAGCAAAATATAAAGAAATACAGGATGGCTCAGGACATTTGCACAGTACTGTGTATGTCAGATACAAAGTACTGTTTGAGACCATTTCTGAAGAGCCTTCAGCAAGCAGTAGATGGATCAACTGAAGAGCCAGATGCACCTGTCAGGTCCTATTTCTCCAGGACTTTACTTTCAGATCTTGTGCATCTGCTGTAAATAGTTTATTAGGCTTGCCACTTCTTCTTCTGTCCTCCACTTATCCAGTTTCCTCCTATTTCCTTTAGGATTCAGTGCACACTCTAACGGTGTGCACTGAATCCTAACAAGGACTGGACAGAAAATGAGTGAAAAAGCAGCCAAAGAAAAACTTTAAAAGACCTTCAGAAAGCCTGGAGAACTGTTGCTCGAGAAAACTTTAAAAAATTACAAGAAAGTCCGGCTCCTTGAAAGCGAAATATAAAGAAATGAGGGACGGCTCAGGACTTTTGTACAGTGGTGTACATAAAATTTGTGGATTGTGCAACAATGCACTTTTAATAAAACCCAATAATTTTATCATCTAACATCCACATTAGGATCAAATGCTCAGAAGAAACAGTCCCAGCTGCCTTGCTGGTTTTAACTCTGTCAGGTGAGTTTGCTCGAGCAGCTTTTTTTGTAGGTCAACCATCATCTGGAGTCCTGTTCTATTTTAACAGTCCAGTCATCTTCTGAATTATTAAATGTAGCGACATGTAGCTTTAAAAGCTACAGATGACAAAAAAAAAAGGTTACTTTCGTTTTACTTTTTTAGCCATTTGTTCTACTAAGCAAAAACATTTGCTCGGGCATTTAAGCATTTCTACCAACATTACGATACAGTTTTAACAATCCAGCAATGCATAATAATAAACTAAGAATAACACAAAACCCACTGATTGGCACTAGTTACAACATTTTTAACAACACACCACTATATCATTAAACAGAGCAACACAGAAATGAGTGAGAGAGAGAGTTTAGTTTTTGCTGTACAACAAAAAAAGCAAATAATTTTCTTAAATTGTGAGGAGTATGAAGCCAAAAACCAACAACTGAACTTCCCTCTGTCCTTCTAGATCTAATATCACATTTCCTCTTGAATTTAAGTCATGAACCAACATGCTGTAGAAGGATGTTTCTTCACTGTTAATGACAGTGTAGTTTTCTTTATGGCAATGTTAAATAATAGTTTACTGTCATCATTTTAAGCATCACATCTAGAATCTAACAAAAATGCTGATTTTTAAAGGCCATTGCAGCTCTCAAATCCTTACCCTTTTTCTTTTATTAGCCAAAGGCATCACATCTCTCCACTATGCTCCTCTCTTAATCCCCCCTCCTTCACAGTCTCAGGCCATCCTGTCTGAGTTAAGGCATCTTCCTTTTTCCCTCTTAATCCTGATCACTAGAGCTGGAAGATACTGTTCTACCTACATTACCTCCTTTCTTTCCATCTCTTGCTTCCTTTCCTTCTCTCGGTCTACTGCCAACATACAATATAAACTGTGCCAGGCAGACGGCGGCTGCATCACCGTCCCGTCACCAGGATGGGTAGAACAAATGAAGAGAATCAAAAGAGAACAGAAAAAAGGGGGAAGAATAAAGGAAACGGTGGAGAAAAATATCAAGCAGGTAAAGAAGAGTGGAGAAATAGTGAAAGTAGGAGAAAAGGGAAGAAAAATCAAACTGAGAAGAGCACAAAAAGGGGCTGGATGAGGAGATGAAAGGTACAAGGATGTATAGAGGCAAGGAGGAAGGGAAGTGAAAGAAGGAGGGCGTCATGGGCAAAGAGAGATGGAGGTAAAGATGAGATGGAGAAAAAGAAGCGGGATTAGAAAAAAGAAGAGGTAGAAGGAGGGATGATAATGCAGGGGGGAGGGAGGAGGGAAGAGGAGATGTAAGTAAAGATAGAGAAGGGGGGGGAGAGAAAAGGGGGGAGAATTGCAGTATTTTTATCATTCTGAGTGAGTGGGCTCCATAAAAGTAGGTTACTGTCAGCAGACAAGGAGAGTTGCACACACACACACACACACACACACACACACACATGCGTGCATACACACACACATACACACACACACACACAGAGTTACATGTAGCATCTCCATTTTAGTTCTGCAGAAGCAGCTGCAGTATGTGTGCATATATATGTGTGTGTGAGAGAGAGAGCCTTGAGCATGCTCACTGAGCCACCAGCTAAACTGTTGGTTCCAGCGAGAAAATACCAAGTGGGCTGTCTAAATGGCAGCAGCGGGTATTTTAGCAGGAGAGGGAAAAAAGTAAAAAACAAAACAAAACAAAACAAAACACACACACACAAAGGAGTGGGATATGTCTGCCCTAAAGGTGCTCAGGTAATGATGCCCCACTAACAGAATGGATCAAGATTAGCCCCAATCCAGAGTTAATTGTGAAGCTTAATAATCCTTTAATTTTAGCATTTCATTTCATTTTCATTTCTATTTCTTTATCTATTCAATGGGGACAGTGCATGTTAATGGACATCAATATAAGGACATGTAAACATGCCAGATTAAAAAAAAAAAGAACATCTGCAGTCCCTGGGCAGGTCGCACACAACTTACAATAAGCAGACAGGAAAATAAAATGAAGCAAATGATAAACAACCGAACAAGTAAAAACAAATATAAGCCCCACACACACACACACAAGTGGTCACACACCTGAGATGTACCTTAAAACCGGTATATGTAGAACGCTCCTTTACTGACATTTTTAAACTATTCCAATATTTTCTTCCTTTTACTGACAGCACAATTTGTGCATCTATAGGGCACCTCACAGTCCCCTATAGTGGTGGCCCTGGTGTCAATCCCACAGTCAGTTGATTTAAAAAAAAACATATAGGAGGTGGGGTAAGTCACTATGTGACATTATACAGTGTGTTTCAAAAGGAGGGACCCAATTTGAAATTTGAAACCAGGAACCGCCCGTAAATGAAACATTTACCTCATGAAAGGGCGGGGCATAGAGTTTTAAAAGACCACAACTAGGTGCCGCTTGCAGCACTCCAGTCACATGTTGCAATATACCGCATTCAAATAGGAAGCATCTATTTGAAACACTCTGTACATAAAACAAGCAAACAAATTTAAAAATGAGCAGTACTCAAAAGATTGTGTTTGTCCAAAATGTTACAGTGATGAAATGAGACTGGGTTTTTATCAAAAATGTTCCCGGATTTTGTGGAAAGCAGTTCTACAGAATTAGGAGGTGTTTCACCTGTGACTGACCAGGTAATGAAATGACAATCAATAATGTGAGAACATCCTAGCTGCACTGGCTCTCACAAATGGCCTAATTTGTTTAAAATTCACAAGTTAAAGCTTCTGATATCTGACAACTTTTTAGCACGGCTTTTGAAATTTAAAGTAGAGTCCAATGTGAGCCCAAGAAATCAGAACACATTTACAGTGTCAAGTAGAATGTGTTACCTCTACTGGTTGCTTTGCAAATATAATAGACAGTTTTTTTTTCAATGCCACTGTAATAACTCAGCATGCTTTTTGGGTGTATTTTGCATGTGTAAAGACTACTGCTTCATTTGCAGTATATATGACTAAAACATTGATATGACTAAAAGTAAACAAAATTATCACTTGTCAATATAAACTCTAACAAATGACATTTTAGGCTAAATTTTCCTCTCTTTTCTCTCATTTATTTTGCAGCCTCGGTGAGCCATGTGTAGTGGCACCAGCTCCCCAGAGCAGAGCACGGATCACCGTTGCTCCAAGATGGCAGATTTGGAGTTTATCTGACCCCGGTACAAATACTCCACACAGCTGATTGGCACTGAGGTTCCCCTCAGGAGCAATCTAACTGCTAGTAGGGAAGCACTAGATGGAAAGGACAGGCGGTTTCTGGTTGCTAGTGACGGAACTTTCAAAATAATTCTGTCTAATGATGTTTAAGTTTTGTCAAAATAAGCATAGATTGCACAGTTTATATTTTCTACATTGAGACGTGAGTAAGTTTAACTGTATGTGTGGGAGACACTGCAACCATTATGTCAGCTATTTCCTCACAGACTACGCTGCACAGTGAACAGTACTGCTGCAGGAGTAGCTGGTGTGCTAGAATGTGACACCGAGGAGTTAGGAGTGAGAACAGGTCAGATACAACAGATGGACTCTCCTCAGTAAATCCTGTAAATATTATGAACTCCGATCTTTACTTCATATTTGAATCTTTCTCATTTTTCACTGTTTTGTTGTTACTTCTTTTCTAATTCTCACTGCAATTTGTAGATTATTGGTTGATAATTAGAATTTTGTTAAAAGAGCGGGGAAACAAAAATGCCATTATGACAGCCACATAAAATTACTGTTTACAAGATCCGTCCATCCATTTTCTTAACTGCTTCTACAACTAAGAGCCGTGGAAGAGCTGGAGCCTATCCATAAGGCAAGAGGCGGGGTACACCTTGGACAGGTCACTGGTCCAACACACAGAGAGAGAAGACTATTCATGCTCACACTCCCATCTATGGCTACAATAGAAATACCAGTTAACCTACATGCATGTCTTGAGACTGTGGGAGGAAGCCAGAGTACCCAGACAAAGAGTACCACAGGGAGAACATGCCAAGTCCACACATACAACAGCAGACGAGCATTTGCCAACTTCGCTGCACCCTCTCACTTTTTAAGTTTCCGTTTCTTTTAAATTTACTAAGTTTGTCTTTTTAAACTGTCTAAGTTGCGCTCTCAACAATGCTGGCTGATACAGTTTTAACCTTGAGTGTTTATGCGACATAGCACTTTTCACATATATGTTTTGACATTCTCATTCTGCCGTCTTTTATATTTATATGTACTTATATCTAAAGGAGTGTCTGTAATGTAAGCAGTTTCCCCCTGGGATTAATGAAGGATTCAGATTCTGATTCTGATTTGCTGATTTTCTCATAAACCAATGTTTTATTCACAAAATAACATAGAAAACATATCAGTTGTTGAAACTGAGGCATTTTACAGTTTAATGAAAAATACTAGGGTCAAAAAGGTTGGGTCAAGGTCAGAAAGGCTGGAAAAGTAAGCGGTACTCCAAAGAAACAGCTGGAGGGAAATGTTGCTACTAACTAAGTTAACTGGCAACAGGTCGGTGATTTGATTGGGTATAAAAAGAGCACCTTAGAGAGGCAGAGTCTCTCAGGTGTAAAGATGTTCAGAGGTTCCGCAGTCTGCCCGAAACTATGTGGACTAATTGGGGAGCAATTTCATGATAATATTAAGTCTCAAATACTTTGAATATTACATCATCTACAGTACATGATATTATCAAAATATTCAGAGAATCTGGAGACATCATTTAGTCCTCTGGGCTTGTCCTTGTCCATTTGGCTTGTCCAAAAGGTACGTGCCTCTGATGGTACAGTATGGGGATGCTTTAGTTCCTATGCTACTGGCATCTTGCACACCTGGAAAGCCGCCATCAGTGCTGAAAGGTTTATGCAGGTTTTTGAGCAACACAGGGAAGACCTTGCATATTTCAACGAGACAATGCTAAACGACATGCTGCAGCTATTACAGCAGCATGACTTCAGAGTAGAAGAGTCTGGATGCTGGACTGGCCTGCCTGTAGTCCAGACCTTTTACCATGTGAAAACATTTGCCACATCATGAAACACAAAAGATGACAAAGAAGACCCAGAACTGTTGATCAACTGGAATCCTATATCAGACAAGAATGGGACAATATTCCTCTCCCAAAAGTCCAGCAGCTGGTCTCATCAGTTAGTAAATAGTAGAATGTCTTGCTTTCAACATCTGATACATTTTCTCTGCTCATTTGTCAATAAAATATTAGTCTATGAAAGCTGAAAATCATTGCATTGTTCATTCGTCATTCATTCATCTTCTTCTGCTTGTCCAATTCAGGGTCACAGGGGGCGCTGGAGCCTATCCCAGCTGTCGTAGGGCAAGAGGCGGGGTACACCCTGGACAGGTCGCCAGTCTGTCGCAAAGCCAACACAGAGAGACAATCATTCACGCTCACATTCACACCTACGGTCAGTTTAGAATCACCAGTTAACCTAACCACTTTGCATGTCTTTGGACTGTGGGAGGAAGCCGGAGCACCTGGAGAGAACCCACACGAGCACCTGGAGAACATGCAAACTCCACACAGAAGTGCCTAAGCTGGTTTATTCCTATTTTAGGCAGCGTCCCAACCTTTTATGGAATTGGGGGTTGTGCTTAGTTTTTCATTCTCATGACTGGTGACATTTCCAAGGTAAACCCTGCCTCTCGCCCTATGACAGCTGGGATAGGCTCCAGCATGGATGGATGGATGGTTGGATGGCTGGATGGATGGTTGGATGTCATCAAACACATTTTTTCATCATTGTTAACAAAACGAACGCTGCAGACATGCTGATCTGCTGAAACAGGTCAGGCACTGTCCAGACGTGACCACTCCATGTTAAATACCACGTCTTGGTGCTTGACATAACAATGCTACTTCACAAACCTTAGACAGCATTGAATTTTGTGTTGCTACGAAGCCTAAAAAGAAGATTTGATTTCCAGTGGAAACATAAACATGAAAGCTATGTGCTTGTTGAAATGTCCAAGCGCTGGAATGTACATGTTATTGGATTACACATTCCACGGTGAGTGAGGTCCAGAGCCATTACAGAGATGCTGCAGGTCTTTATTTAATGGTCTTGATGTAAAGTTAGGAAGCATCTGAACATCACATGTTGGTGTATTATAGGTTTGCTCAGCCATAGTTACTGTAAGTGCTGAACGTATATCAGACATTGAGTGTAACTGTTACTGCGCACAGGAGGAACTACAATAGTATAGAACCAATCCTGACATGGCTTTTGATAAAGTATTAATATAAAGAGGCTACTGCAGGTAAAAAAGCTGTCACTTTGCTACCACCATCATTAAACTCCCTTTTATTTCAACAAAGGGTCGCCACGGTGCATTAACCAGCATTGGTAATTTGGTAGAGTTTTTACGCTGGATGGCCTTCCTGACGCAGCCCTCCATGATGAGAGGGGCTTGTGCCCCCCGGAATCGAACCAGGAACCTCTCATTTGTGCAGACTGACAGAGATTTGTGCACTTTCTTGCTGATGATTGCGTAGATAAACCCTTATCTCCTGTCCAAATCCGTTCAATCACTTCACTGATAAACATAAGAGCATCTTCAGGCCTACAGATAGTCAGGCATGGTCAAAGTCAATGAAATCCAATGGAATGCCAACGGAGCGGCAGTTGGATGAATGGGCATCGACGCACAAACACACACACACACACACACACACACACACACACATATACAGGCACATAAAACACTCATACACACACGCACAGGTCTGATGTGTAAAATGCGTCCTGCAAGCTCAGCAGCCATAAAACTGCCAAGAGAAGCAATGACTGACTAGTCTGTCTTCTCTTTCTCGCACACACTCACAGTCGCGCACAAACACACAACGTTCACCTTCGCCACAAATCTTTACGGCGCCCCTCCTCCACTGTCACTTGCTCAACACCCGTACGCGCTCACGTTTAGGCAAAAATACACAGTTTTACATGAAGGCTGCAGAAGATGATGCCCGCTATAATGGCAGCAGTGCTTTCATGTGTTACAATAAATTTTCAAACATGTTCATGAAAAAGCTTTAATGAGAGGGGCAGGAAATCTTTAACAGCCCAACAGTTTGTTACCGGAAACAAGTCGCTGCCGCCATGGTCAAATTTTCTTTTTAAATAATCTGTCATCTCTATGGACATCAATTACGAAAGGCTGCCAGCTTCTGTCTGCTCTCCATGGCTAATTTAACAGCCCCTAATGTGTGCCCGACTGGTCATTTAAACATGTATAATTGAAAAGTTATCAAGGCTAAAAATGTGATACATACGACATATTTGCTTGATTAACTTTTCACTTATCTTTTCACACACTGCCATGGTGGCAGCCACTTTCTCTTCACACATCAGCCACAGTAAGGCCTATTTTTTTTAAGGTCAAGAAACAGTCGGTCTGACATGGGAATGGAGGTCGAGGCTTCGACTGAATGCCAACATTCAGCGCCAGCAGTAAAGACTGAAAGGTTGCGGTGGTGGATGGGCACATACGCTTTCTTCACAATGTGAAGCTTGGCGTGTGACTCGTACTAATGTCTGGCATACGTCCTGGCATATTTACAATAAAATCTTCCCCTGTTTTCTTAATGTAGACATTTTAAATGTATTTTTGCTGTTCCTTACAGAGGCTAATTAATCAAAAGAGTGACTGGATCAGAATCATCCACTATCTCAGTGCTGTTCGGTGAGATGGTCACTGTAGTTTTGAGCAGTTTATTATCTATCACTACCACACACCTCTAGAGTGCATACCTCTGCAGTCTTTGATGCCTATCCATCCGTAACTTTATGAGTAATCCTGCAACACAAACACAAACCATTACAAGATTATTTTCCCTTTGCTAATCTATATATCTAATCTGCATGTATTGTGCATTAAGCCCTGGACTCCTACCTTGCAGAATAAGAACTAAACAGTGTAACTAGTCAAGCGTAGCGTTAGTTCAGGCAGGTCATGAAGTGGAGCTCAGCCACAGTTCCAGAAGATCAGGTGATCTTTATGCCAGCCTGTATCAGCTGATGGCTGAGCTGCTACTCTACAATTGGCAAATGTAGTATAGAGTGTTGCTGTGCCTCTGTAAGCTGCTTTGCAACCCAACTTCTGATTTCACGCTGCCATGTCATGTCTGTCGCCACTGATACATGCCTGCTTCTGTGTTGGGGCTTCCCTACCTCTACAGCCAGAGCCACGCTGCCAAATGTAAATTACTACAGAACACTTCCTGTGACGATGGTGGTCCTGCCTGGAATTTCTCTTTTTTCAGTTCAGAATTGTATTAATACTTGGTTTATCAAAGTGGTCATGAGTGGGGAATATGATGCTTCTCCAACTCAAGTCCGTGTCTCCAGACCAACACGTTCTCTTGATACAAATTCAAGAAAGCGCCATGCGTAAAATGCTTATTGGAGGATCCATGTATGCCTAACGCTCTGATTGAAGCGATCCAGTTTAGCTCAGCTGTCTGAGGCAGTGGCTGCATGTTACTGCTCGGCTCCAGTAGTACAACTGTTACTAGTTTAATTTCACACCTTCTCAGTCACTCTCATGCACGCTGTTTCCTTGAACCACACATCCATCCCTCTTCTCCATTTTCCCTTGCCTCCTTCCTTCCACACACTTTCTGCCCTCCCTCATTACTCACGGTTCCTTGACTTGAAGCAACTTGCCACATCATATCAACAGCTTATATCCTGTATATTGTACCGCCTGCGACTGCATAGATAATGAGTGTGCACATGCATATGTCTGTCTTTGTGTCTCCAAGGTGACTGTCTGATAAATCATGAATGTCCCGGAAATGAGGAGAAGCAAACATATGACATCAGCAGTTTCTACATTAGTCTCCAAATCACATCTGCAGAATGGAGCGCTATCCCATTATTTAGTACACTCACACACACACTGGACACGCAAGCAAGCATATATGAAAAGCCACAAAACTTCACACACACGTACAGCTGGAAACAAACATAGAAAGCCATACACAGGATGCTAAATACGTGTGTGTTGGGGGGGGGATGTACTGGAAGACAAGGCTGTTTGTGCTCGTGCTGCTGTGGTGACTCATCAACCCAGTGAATCACATAGAGATTTGATTTAGAAACAGACTGCATCCACCTGACTGCTGCTTCCACTGGCACACACACACACACACACACACATACACACACACACAAAAACACAAAAACACACACGCATATGCATACGCACACCTACACAGACACATTTGTGCACACTCACAGTCAGACGTGTAA
>VUQH01031165.1:0-30249 GCA_015106775.1 Etroplus canarensis | reverse complement strand
CGGTAGGTGGCTACGGAGGATCCAGGTTTCACTCTTTTTACATATATATATATACATACACACACACACACACACACACACATACACACACACACAAAAACACAAAAACACACACGCATATGCATACGCACACCTACACAGACACATTTGTGCACACTCACAGTCAGACGTGTAAAAAATACACCCACACACTTATCTACATACACTGATGAACACAGATATTTGATGTTTACTAGACTGGAATCGCATTTGTTCTTGATCTAACATTCAATAATCTTTCTGCAAACATGGTAAATTCTCATTCGAGTTAGAGAGAAAATGCCACTTAAAAATCTTGAAATGTCCCTTTAAAGTAAGCTGGCTACCACAACTAAGTAATAGAATCCCATATTAAGAAAAGGTATATGTAAATGTAAAGCTACACATGCAAAACCAAATGTCGGTGAACATCCCAAAGCTGCATTCGTGAAACTGGTGGGGGAAGATGTGGTGTATGTAGCATCTTCACAAAACCATTCTGTAATCTCTGTTTAAGGCTTTCTGTGTAATCTGTGCATGTATTCTTTTAAACCTTTTTCTATGAATACATAGAACTTGTATGTAAAAGAGGTGCTGAATAGAATTTATTTAAACTCAGTGTTTGCACTGGATATGCAAGTAGGCAATGTGTTTACACATTCAGTGGTCACTTGATTAGGTACACCAACAGGATTTTCATGAACTATTTCTGAGGTGCAAACCATGAAATTCAGATTTGGACGACGATCTGGATCCAGTGTTTTTTTTAAAGTGGGGGGGGCAGTTGCGCGGTGTGTCGGAGGACTCATTTGGGAGCCAGAGGGTTGCTGAGGGCCGCCGGCTCGAGACCCGCCCGGAACCGGTCCTGGTGGCCATCCAAGACCCACCAGTTCAAGACTCTGTCCTGGACCCATATGTGGAGGTGGACCAGGCCAATGAGACAGCACCCCCTGAACATTGCCAAGGTGCCCTTGAGCACGGCACTGAACCCCGCACATTGCTCCCTGATGCCTGAAATGGCAGCCAGGCAGCCAAGCTGCATGGAGAGTTGTGCATTTCAGTCTGTAAGTCCCCAGTTCCCAGTTGGGGATTAATAAAGTTTGTTTGTTTGTTTAAAAGTGAGTTTTTAAAGGATTTCTTGTCTGTTTGACTCTGCAATATGTCTCAAAACAGATGAAACGTATTTTAATAAAACATTTTGTTGAGGGTTTGGGAATTCTGGAGTTGAGCTGGATCAGGATCTGGATCCATTTATGTATTTATCTATTTATGTTTTGACGCTGTATGATATATCTCAGAAAGTTATGAACAAACTTTGGTGACATTTTTTTTTGAGGCGTGGGGTGTGGCTTGACCAATAAGTCAATCCAGATCATGATCGAGATCCAGGAATTTTTAAAAAATGATTTGTTTTCACGTTTAATAAATATGGTTGCAGCTGTATACAGTAACTACTTGCTATTGTGTTTGCATAAAATATTCATTCCAAAATCTCCATATGTTCTATCATTCTGAAGTTTTCTCAGGACCCAAGTAGCTTTCATGATCTCATGATCCAGAAGGTTGAAATATAGGGTTCATGAGAAATTCTTTATTGTGAGTTCGCAAGTGACGTCAAACTGCAGCTGAAACTGTGCTGATCCAGTAGCGTGCCAACATATTTTGCATATCTTCATTACTTATGGCGTAGATCTGGAAGAAAATTAGCTTTTTTTGAACAACTTTCAAACTATGTCATGGTCCGTGTTTTGGTTTGGGTTTTTGTGTTTAGTTTTGAGTTCTGTTTATTCCCTTTTGTCCCATGCCTCGCCTGTTTCTTTGTTAGTGGTCTTCGTCTTGGTTGGCGTCTTGTCTTGTCTCATTTTGGTAGTCTGTTTAGTCCCTGTTTTGTTCCCCCCGTCTCCTGCGTTCTAGTTACGCCCCTGTCCACTTGTCGTGTGCTCATTGGTTTGTCTTTGTCTATTTAAGTCCCGTCCTCTGTGTTGCTCGTCATCCTGGTTGTTTCCCTGTGTGCTTGCCTCTCGTCTCCAGGATTCCATGAACTCTTGTAATTCGTGTTGTTGTTTTGGCAAAATAAAAGCCTCTAACTTTAAAGTCGGCTCTGCGGTCCTGCATATGGGTCCACACCCCGTCCACGGCATGAAGAACCATGACAAACTGATAATGAAATAATTGTAACTCCGCATGTTAGAGGTAGGATTTGGTGGTCAAGGAATTAAATTATGAAGGTTATTATGGTTCTTTTGTTTCCAGGTGTAATGGTATCATAGGGGGGGCTCTATGGTCCTGGTGGTGTTTATTGGTGGGGAACTGAACATTTAAAGATGTTTCTGAGGTTTTGCCCAATCCAAGGCAGAAAATAAAATTAGTATTCACAAAAAAAGAAAATTTTAATGTAAAATGAACATCCTAAAGGGTAACACGAGGGAGTGGTGATTAGCACTGTTGCCTTACAGCAAGAGCGTTCTTGGTTCGAATCCACCGACCAGCTGGGCCCTCTCTGTGTGGAGTTTGCATATTCTCCCTGTACCTGTGTGAGTCCTCTCTGGGTACTCTGACGTCCTCCCAAAGACATGAATGTTAGGTTAACTGCTAATTCTAAATTGGCTGTGAATGTGTACTAGCCCTGCAGCCTGTCCAGGGTGTATGCTGCCTTGCGACCCAGCTGGGATAGACTCCAGCCCTCCAGTGATGGATGAATATCATAAAGAATAAGGTATATTTCAGTTGATCCTTTTTGGGTTTTCTTTTTTTTGTTCACCCCAAGGGGTCACCACACCAGATAAATCCACGTTTGTGATTTGGCACAAAGTTTATGTTGGATGCCCTTCCTGATGCAATGCTCACATTGGGACTGGCAATAGAGGTACACTGGCTTGTAGCCCCCATGGCTGGGCTCTACACCATGGAGACACTGGACCAATGAATACCAAAAAAAAGTGCGTGTTGCGGAGATGCTTTAGAGAGTTGGTTTCAAAGTTTTTCTGACCTCTAGTGGGGAAAAATGCCGTAACACAGCTTTAAATGCCCATCTGTATTTGGCTTAATATTTTTGTATAGAAGCAATATATAAAACTACTACCAACTGTTTTATTCAGTACACATTCTATTCATCATGTTAATCCTTGCTGAACTTTATTATAGAAGATAATAGAAGAAATTCCTTGTAAAAATATAAATAGCACTTGTGCAAGCTTTTAAAGCTCAGTAATGTGAAGAAATCCTTTAAACACAAAATAAGTAATAGTAAATATGGTAATAAATAGTTCTATTGTCTGTTTATGATGTCTAGTGTTCATTGTGTTCAGTTGTGTTTCATATTGTATTTCTACTGTAGAATCCAGCTACAAACACAGTCCCTCTTAGAATGTGACTGTAAAAACTGAGCTGAATTGTGTCCACAGACAAAGTCGGGGAGCCTTTAAAACCTTTAATAAGAAGACGAGAGCCAGTTATTCTGCCTCCTTGTCCTCCTTTTACACTAAATCCTTATTACACTGTGGATAAGTCTGCAGCAGAAAAGAAGCCTAACTTTAGCTCGCTCATTGTCCCCGATGATTTTGACTTCAGCTTCAAGGGATTTCAGAGCATACTGATCTCCACGCAAAACCTTTCAATTACCAGGTGAGCTCAGAGTGAAGAATACCTGTCTGCCGCTCTGGAAGCATTTCAGAGGAGAAGACAAGTGCAGGGATGTGTGGTTCAAATAATTAGCCCAATACCAGAGTCCCTTGTCGCCAAATAGTTAATTAAAAGCTTGCCCAGTGTGGGTATAGGAGTGTGTGTATGTGTGTATCCAGAGGATTAAACGCTGTAATTATAATTATGTCCTCTCCTCTCTGTCTCTTTTTTCTACCTTTTCCTAACAAATAAGCTCTTCACTGCAAAAGTTGACAAAACTTAAAAAAGGTAACCAGCTGTGGAGACATTTAAGTTTATTTAACTTAAACAAAAACATATTGTATCAACTTATGTTAACAAGTTAAATCAAAGAGCGGTCTCCAGTTTCTCAGATTCATACTATGATGTTTTTGCAGTTGCACCAAAGGCTTGCCCTAACTTGGTTAAGAACACACTACGTACTGCTCGAACGCTAATGTCAGTGCCGTTGTACCACCTAGTCTTGTGTGTACATACGCTATATGGACAAAGGTATTGGGCCACCCACACATTACACCTACAGGAGCTTTTATGACATCTCATTCTAAATCCATAGGTATTAATATGGATTTAGTCCATCCTTTGCAGCTATAGCAACTTCCACTCTCCAGAGCTTGTGAAGTCAGGCACTGATGTTGAACGAGAGGGCCTGGCTCGCAGTATTTGTTTTAGCTTATCCCAAAGGTGTCGGATGGGGTTGAGTTCAGGGCTCTATGTGGGCCAGTCAAGTTCTTCCACACCAAACTCATCCAACCATGCTTTTACGGACCTTGCTTTGTGCACCTGAGCAGAGTCATGCTGGAACAGAAAAGGCCCTTCCCCACACTGTTCCCACAAAGTTGTTGGAAGCATACATTTGTCCAAATTGTCTAAGATTTCGTCCCTCGGGAACATAGACGCCCAGGCCAAGTCCGGAAATCAACCCCAGAGCATTATTCCTTTCCACCAAACTTTTCAGATGGCACAGTGCACTTACGCAGGTAATGTTCTCCTGCCATTTGAGAAACCCAGACTTATCCACCAGACTGCCAGATAGAGAAGTGTGATTCGTCACTGCGCAGAACACTTTCCACTGGCAGCGTGCTTTATACCACTCCGTCTGACATTGTCATTAGCCTGGAATATCTAGAAGGGAAGAAATTTCATAAAATGACTTTTTGCAGTGGTGGCATCATATTACAATACCACGCTGGAATTCACCGAGCTCTTTAGAACGACTCATTTTTTCACAAACGTTTGTAAAGGCAGACTGCGTAGCTCGGTGCTTCATTTTATACACCTGCGACAAAGGGACTGAATGAATTCAGCGAGTAAGAGGTGTGGCCCAATACTTTTGTCCATATAGAGCTTCTATCTCTGTGTCTGCACCAAACGTTACCTTAAAGAATAAATTACTTTACTCATTTAGTGACTATAAAAAGACATTTGTGACACTGTCACTACTTTTGCATTACTTTTATGTTAGATTTTTAAGCTTTACAAAATCCTACAGCAGCTTCTGCGATTTAGAGCAGATATATTTTCTGGGATAAGACACACTGGGACATTTTTTTTTTTTTTTTGAATGAGATGCTGGTGTCCAGAAAAAAAGCAGGCTTGATCGCTCATAATAATAATAAACAAAAGGACAAAAGCAGAAGAAGGTTTAAGCACCATAATCAAAATAGGGTAGCCGGCTTGGAAAAATCCACCTCGGCACAGAAAGTATGATGAAATATTACTCTCCTGCTGTAATGTAACCTGACTGAAGTGTTGCATAATGTTAGGATTTTTTTCCCCCTGGTGTGACTTCAGTAAATTTATGAGAAATGCATCGGTGGCCTTATGATTCAAATGCAAATTAGAATAAATACCTTCAGTCACTTTCACTATCAGTCGTCTTCTCTTTCCGTCCCCTCTGCTATACCGACCCGAGCACTCTGCAGCTTTGTGACTGGAGAGTGCCCTGCAAGCCTTAATGACATCGACGTTTCGTCCTCTCTGGTTCAAACAGATGACCTTTGACTTAGAGATCTGAGGCCGGTATTGACGTCGCGACCCCGGCTAATGTAGCAGGCCTGCTGATAGACTGAGATAAGTGACTGTGTGTGCAGACACTGCTGAGACAATCCAGTCCTCCAGTTCAATTAAAATAACTTCATTTCTTTTCACAGACACAGTGACGGAGCGTCGGAAGACGTTTCACAATGTTAGTTTGTCTTTTTATTCATATTTTATTCACTGGTTTCTGTAAAAATGATAGAAATTTGAGCAGCACATTCATGGAAATGGCGACTCCTGCTGTTAAATTGAAATACTGTAGCTTCTAAAGACAAGGTCAGTTGGTTTGACCTCTCCTGCCCCAAAGCGACCTCAGAGGTCATTAGCCTCGGTCAGCGGGGTGTGGCTAACGGACTGCTGCTGACGCTGAACTCACCTCTTCAGCCTTCTTCTCCTTTCAAGCTGCCTCCCATCTTCGACCAGACACATAAAAGATAACCTGTAAACCAAACCTGCCTCACTCGAAACATTTGCACATTACTGGCTGGTGTGAGCTAAAATTCAATTCTCAGCTGTTTTAAGATTTTTTTTTAAAATTATATCTTCACAAACTTTTTTCACAGCATTCAGTCACAGTCCATGGTACCTCATCGGCAGATGTCAAGGAGCTCCGGAAAAGACTGTGATTAATCAACCGATTGTTTCAGCTCTATAGGGCATAATGAAATGACGACTTGAATAATTACGGTCCATAAAAAATATAATTCAATAATAATTAAGGGTTTACAGTTGAGGTTATTTGTGGAAAGAAAACACAAACTACCAGCCAATTCATCTACTTATCCTGGTAAACCTTTAAACTCAACAAAACCACTCACAGCCCATAAAATCCACCCTGAACGCCCTCACTATCCTTACCTAACTGAAGTGTCACGTCACTTACTCATCTGCCCCTTTCATGTCCTCTGTCACCGTGCGACTCTCCTCTCTGTTATCCACTAATCCTCCTCAGCATCTTTGCCTCGGGGAACCAATGATTGACAGCCATGCTGACCCCCGGGCCCACCCTCTCAGAGTGACAGCACCAATCCCCTAGCTTGGCCAAATGACACACTAATGTGGCAGATTGGTTGGCAGGCTGACTGGCGGGCTGCTGATGCTGCAGTGTCTCAGCCAGCTTGACTGGACTCTCGCCATGCACTATGTTCAGTTTTCACAACGCTGACCAAACGCATGCCCACACCTAAAGAGAAAGCCTTTTTTTCTCCACGTTAAAGGTCAAGAAGAAGAAGGTGTTGGACGGCTTTTTCTCTCTTTGATTGCTTTTCCAGTAAAACATCAGGGGAGGTTAATGTTACCATTTACACCCTATTTTGCCCCTATTTTGTAGAGCTAGCCTAAGGATCAGCTGCTGTGATCTTGGTGATAATATTAAGAAATGATTCCTACGACCACTAAAGGTGTATTTTAAGCAGTGATGATAGAAGTTATTTCATGGATGCTATCTTCCATCCATCCATCCATCCATGCATGGGCAGCGGTCTAAGCGGAGATGCCCAGACCTCCCTTTGCCACCTCCTCCAGCTTTTCTGGTGGGACACTGAGAGGGTCCCAAGCCAGCTGAGAAGCACAATCTCTCCAGCGTTTCCTGGGTCCGCACTGGGGTCTCCTCCTATTTGGTAATGCCTGAATTACCTCAAGTGGCTACTTTCAATGTGGAGGAGCAGCAACTCTATTCTGAGCCCCTCCTGACCGACCAAGATCCTCATCCTAGCTCTAAGTTGATACCAGCCACCCTTCAGAGGAAGCTCATCGCTACCACGTGAATTTGTAATCTCATTCTTACGGTCACTACCCAGAGCTTGTGGCCAAAGGTGAAGATAGGAAAGCAGGTAAACCAGCAAATGAACAGCTTTGCCTTAACGCCCAGCTCTCTCTTTACCATAACAAACCGGTGCAATGCCCACATCAGTGCGTATGCTGCACAAATCTGTCATTAGCCTGCTCCTTCCTTCCTTCACTCATGAACAAACCTCTTCGACTTGAGGTGTAAATTCATTTCGAACCCCGAGTGGGCACTCCTTTCTTTACTGACAGAACCACGGCCTCAGAGTTGGAGGTGGTTAGTGTCTCTTCTGCTGCTTCACACTCAGCAGCAAAACCCTGAATGCAAGCTGGAGCTCATCAGTCAGTGAAGCCTTACAGGACCTCATCATCTGCAAAAGGCAGAGACGTGATCTGAGACGCCCTTGGCGTCTTCTAAAAATTTTGTCCACAAACTTTACAAATAGAATTGGAGAGAAAAGGCAGCCCAGGTGGAGTCCAATCAAGTGCTTGCTGCAGACCGGAAAACCCGTGGTAACCGGGCCGATAGCCCACACTCCCAAAGCACTCCTGGCAGGACACACTCAGGGACACACTGAGAGTCCACAAAACGCATGCGTTACCGGTGATGCAAACTGACATGCGTAATTCAAATTGCCGTAATTTTGCAACAACCCTATATGGTACATTATGGTATGGGACTACCATAATGTACTGTATAAAAATGGAAGTCAAATTTGAGACCAGAGTCCATTTTGACCCCCAGTTTTGGTGATAATATTTTTAATTACAATTAACTAATGGAGGGCATCTGGTGTAAAACCTCTGCCAAATTACCAATCTGGATTAATCTGCTGTGGCAACCCCTTGGGGACATTACAAGGGAGCAGCCAAAAGTGTTTTGTTTTATTTATTCATTTATTTAAATTTGGTTAGACTTTTCTCTGTATCAGTAAAAAAATCACCCTTACTGAGTTTAAAAGGTGCATCATTTTTAATTATGATAGACAAATGATAGATACAGGGTGCAATTTACTGGGGGGATTGGGGAGGATTGGAGGAGATTCCCTCCCTCTGGTCCACAAAACCCTGCTGCTGCTATGGGCTTTATCAGAGGGGGGATAAACTGTATCCCCCCTCTGATGTTTATGTGCTGTCTACAGCGATAACACTGCATGGGTTGGAAATGACCCAGACCCCGATCCTTTCCAGCTTTTCTTTATCCCACAAAACGCCACAGTTTCAGCATGAAAGAAAAAGTCCTAGAGATTCCTGCTGAGTGTCAAAAACATCAGAATTCCCTACCAAGCTGAGTTCTTCAGCTTTCTTCAGCTTCTTATTTCAACCTGTCGAATCACAGTTATGCACCAGGGCTGCTGTCTTTGACACCCTGCAGTTGGAAAGCCCTGCTATGAAGGGCATATGTGAAAAAACTTGTTACACGCACAGTTGCAGATGACCCTCTACAGCAAAAGCAGAAAAAATCTATCAAAGCAGACTGTTTTCTTAGGAATCTACTGGCAGAGCATCTACTTATTCATTCCTGTTTTAAATTGAAAGAATATCATGATGTTGCATTTTAACATTACTTCATATTAAACAGGCCTCTCGACGTTAAGCGGCACACCTGGCTGAATGGTGCCAGGTGAAAGCGGGTTTAATGTGGCACCTTAAAATAGCGTTTTACCATCGTTAAATTTGATTGGCCTACCTGTGTCTGCAGGAGTACTGCACACATCCATTTATTTAAAAATAAACACCGTTACAATCCTCCTACGAATGCTGAGCTTATATATTTAAGTTCTGAAGTTGTTTAACTGAAGTTCATAATTATTCTGTAAACATTACATTGGTGGCAGTAATAATAAACACTCTAACGCTGGCAAACGTTGGCAAATGTAAAACAGATAGATAGATAGATAGATAGATAGATAGATAGATAGATAGATAGATAGATAGATGGTGCAGAGTTTACGGACAAATAATTACACTGCTATTCTTCTACATAGCCACCAAAGGAATGATGGGTAATGGAAAGAATAGCCTATAGCAGCTGTGGACTGTACTGCCAAAAAAAAAAAAAATGTCTGCAAATTAGCTTTTGAATACACGCGCACATGCAAACATTAAAAAGACTACACTTTGTGAAGCACACAAATGCCAAGAACACACAAATGCATCCATCATAACGACGCACACTTGCCCACGCCGACTGTAGTGTAGAATCACACACACACACACACACACACACACACACACACTTACAGATCCCTGCATTTGGCCCTGTTTCTGAGGAGAGGTGCCCTGGGCTGCAGGGGGGAGGAGGAAAGCAGCTCAGATCAAACACACTGAGCCTGTCACTACTCCTTCATTCCTTTAGCTTTCTTTTTTTTTATTACCCCCCCCCCCAACCACTGCATATTCCTCACTTTCTCTCCGCATCTCCTTCCCCTTCCTCTCTCTCTCTCTCCCTCGTCGTCTCTCACCACTCCGATCTGCTCTCCACACTGCAGTCGACAGCAGCCAGAGAGTAAAATGGAGAGGGGGTGGGGGTGGAGGAGGGAAGCGAGGAGAGCAAAACAGAGGAGGGCCGTGAGGGGTGTAAAAGGAGGAAGAGATGGAGGAGGAAGAGGGAGGGGAGAAGCGCTCAGTCAGGAAGGGCTGGAGAGGAAAAGGAGATGAAGAAAGACGAAGAGCAGCAGCTGAGAGCATTGACAGTCGTTTTTCTTTTTTTATGTGATTTCTCACTTTCTACTTCTGTCCCAACACAGCCCCACACACCACTCACATCCCAGGCTCACAACAGGCCACTCCTCCCATTATCTATCTGAAAACTCAAATAATCTCCTAATGCAGCTCCATTACAATAATTACAATTATTAAGGTGGTAATTCCCTGACACCACCATTCATTAATTTGGAAAAATAACTATTAGTAGAAAACTGGCTGTGATGGAAGGGAGGATGGACCTTTTTTTACACCATGAGCCCAAAATATATTGCCCTGCCATGCATCCCATCCGCACAGTAACCGTAAGGATTCAGATCTTTGAGTGTCTGCATTGTTGATCTCACATATGTTGTATTGTTCAAGAAAAGTACAGAAAGGATGCCAAGTTGCGTACAAATGAAGGAACTTTATTCCAAAAGTGGCCCACATATGAGATTTTCTAAGTACTTACTTCTAAGTAGTTACTGATGAAGCTACCTCAGGGAGAGTCCAGCTTATTCAGCTCAGCCACAGGTCTGAGGTGTCAGGTGGCTGTGACATTTAGCCCACATTCTGGCCCCTATGACACTTGCAGTAATCCATGTCAAGTACCAAAAGTAGTGCAGATTAGGCCCAAATGTATCTGCTGTTTGGGGCTAACTTATATTAGAAAAGCAACGGTGAGAACTTGGTTGTTCCGCTACATTGTTAACCCATAAGCCCTCGTATCTCTTAAGTTCTCATCCATGTATTACTGCTAAAAAAGTCAGTTTAGCAGAAGATGGCGGTCATGGTTAAATGCTGACACTCACTTTTGGTACCAGATGACACAAAAACAGTGGCCCTCCAACCTGCTTGCTTTGCTTCTGGACGAGAACCCTCACACTTTGCTCCAGATCAGCAGGGGGAAATTGTTTATAAATAAAATGTCAATGAAAAGTATTAAAAACAAATAAGCAAATGAAAAATACTGGCGACTGTACATAGCATTTATACATCTTTTGGGCCTCTAATGGATAGAAAACTGTTCAATGGGTAAACAGGAATTGATGAAATGCAGGAAATTGATCTTGGTCCTGAAAATACTACTTTTCACTTCTTACTTTTCAACGAAATTCAGACGTAAAAAAGACGTCTTTTCGAAAGCTAATGGCCACCTGACGAGATTTTGCCCACAATACGACATCCATGGGGCGCACAGTCTGCGCCCAGTAATGACGGCAGCTTCATTTACCTTTAGGTTCTACATGGTTGTTACACATTAGTTGCCTTTGTAAAAGCAATAAGCAGGTTTAGTCTTATTCTTTAGCATTATTGAAAACACCATTTCAAAAATTTCCCAAAAATGTCTAAACTGATTTTTTCCCCGAGCTACAACAACATTTACCTTAACACTGAAGTATTACACTACTTCCTGTTTGTATTTATATATCCTCAGCCTGACCCTTTCCTGCTGTGGAAATTGATTCCTCTCAGTTTTTGCGCATGGGGCAGATGAAGAAACATTTCAGGGACATCATGTACTCTTTCACTTCACAGTTCCTCCACACCTTCTTCTTTTCATCCCCATTGTCTCTCTCTCTCTCTCTCTTGCTCTCTCTCTCTCTCTCTCTCTCTCTCATACATATCACAGCCCACCAAGCCGCCTCGCAGCACGGCAGGGCAATCACTTTACCCAAATCAACAATGAAGCGCCAATTTTAACTGCCTAGCATAAACAAATGAATAATAGATTTTCAGCAGATGACTAAGATATCGTTTGGACACCTGAGATGCAGACTACAGAGCAGGAGATGAAACAGTCTACAAATATAGAAATGCCACCCACATAGAGAAACTGCCTAGTAATAACATCTATTTCCCGATGTGCAAGTTCAGGCACTGTGCAGATGCACTGAAGAAATGCTGAATCCAAACACTGAGAAAACTGAAAAACTGAAAACGACTCTTATTTTGGTTCATCTGGCCTGAGAAGACACCGTGTTGGGGTTGGTTTAGAGAGTCCCAGTCTCCCCTATGTGTGTTAAAGCCAGGCCCTCTCTTGGTATTTATACACCAGTCCTGGCCCTACGGTTTGTTCTGTGTGTCTTTCAGTGTGTGTGTGTGTCTGCATCTGTGTGTGTGTGTGGTACGTGTGTGCTATGTACACTTAGGTGTGTGCGTGTGTGTGTGTGTGTGTGTGTGTGCATGCGTGAATGAGGTGTGGTGTAAGCATGCATGTGTGTGCGCATGAGTGTGCCCCATTGTCCCCATTCTACCTGTCCCTCCCTCTCCATCAATAGAATAAAAAAGAAAAAAAGAAAACAGCACCACTGTGCTTTTCAGCAAAAGACACACACACACACACACACACACACACACACACACACACACACACACACACACACACACACACATACACACAGAGGCTGGCTAAAGGCCAATCAATAATTCACATAGTGCAGATTGAATGTAGATCAGTGACTCAACACAGGGGGGAAACACTATGGCTCTCCACTTCTATAGTTCTCTGATTCTCCTCCTGTCTCCCCCTTTCTGTCCCTTTCTATTTTTCTTCAGCTCTTTCTTCCCCCTGTCCACCACTCCCCCTACCTATTTTCCAGCGTCTCTCCTCTGTTCTTCTGCCTCCGTTTTGTCATTTCTTTCTCAGCCTCTATCAGCCTCTCTTCATGATGGTTTTATTTTTGACCATCGCTTACACTGGTAGAAATGACAGCAGTTGCCAGCGGCAGATAGTATCAGTTGTAGCTGAGCTGCTTGATGAAAGACTGAAATGGTTCTGATTAATGGTCTTATTGCAAGCTGCAGTCTTTTTTATTTGTCAGATAGATGTTGTAGACAAAGAAACATGCAGGCTAAAATAAAAAAGTGGAAAGTGTGTTTTTAAACCCAACAAGATCAAAAAATCTTGACTATGGCAACAGTCCTACTGTATGAATTTCCACTAATTGTGTCAGGTTATAATATTGTATCATATCAGTCGTTCTGAACCTCCTCGCATGTAACTGATAGAGTAGCTGGATTGCCTATGACTTCCAACACAACATTCAATTGTTTTCACATTTGCAACACTTGCAGGTCTAATGAGGAAGTATAAAAACTGACAAAATCTGCATTTAGAGGTGGTGACATGGTAACAAAAATCATAAGACTTACAAAAGTGAGAGCTTGGTTCTTATCACATGTGGGAAAACTGATTTTATATGTGCTGCATTCAGATTTTTTTCTGTGGATTATTCCTTTTTTTGTTAGGTTTAGGCATCAAACTTACTTTCTGAAAAGCCATTGTATAAGGACTTTCTCATTACCTCCACATGTGGTTGCCTATATAAGCACCGGTCTTTTTAATCCAGCCTGTTCGCATTGCTGGGGCATCGAACAGCCCCGTTTCATAAAATCTGCTGGCATCCGAGAGATGTGCAATGAAGCCGCTGGTGTCAGTGTCTTTATCCATTCAGTTATGACAATGTTGGGATGGATCTCACCTACAGCTTGTCAAATTGTTTTATGACCCCCGTTGCGTCACATGTTGTGAAGGGGCATATTTAAAGCCAAGCCATAATCTCTACTCCAACCTAAGCACTAGTTTTGGTGCCTAAACCTATTTGAGTATCAACCAAGGGGCATTAAAGGAGGTCCCCGTCGAGCGTGCTCCACAAGCCTCGCTATCAAGGGGGTCTCTGAAGAAAAGCTGGACGCACAGTTTGACTTCACAACTGATGGTGCAGCCGCACTGGTATGAAATGATGACCCCTAACCCGATCATCAGGCCCACACAACTCTACGCCCGCAGATTTTTCGCTAGGCGAGCGGTGCTAGGCAAATGTTCGCCATTTACGCCTCTCTGCTGCTGGTGTCTGTTGCTGTGACTTTGATCGGTGTGAAAAGGCTGTCCTAAAATCATGTCTTGAAATCTTCACGATCAAATTAAAAGTGTTAAATTCACAAGCTTGAATAAATTAATATTTATGTTGTGATGTTGAGAAAAATTTGGCTGATTTTTTTTTTTTAAATAAATGAACATATTTGCTCAGGTAACAATAATTATGCTAATTTTTAACAGATTGTTCATAATGTAAAAAGCAAAAAGCATCTGGCAGAATTCCACAGAATTCCCCCCTGGATCACAGCAGAAAACCATTAAAAACCCTGTGGATTTCATTTGGGCCTGCTGAACACATCACAGAGTTAAACGTATTTATTGCCTATCAAACTCTGGAAGTCTGATGCTGATCTCAGCAAACGGAACAGCAGTTTTGCCTCCTTCATTGTCCGGAGATTTGCAGATGTGGCTAAAAGATAGGTGAGGCTGTTATGATAAAAGAAGAAAAAAAATCCACCACTGGACTTTTTTTTTAATGAATCTACTGTAGCAGAATATTTATTGAACTAACGTACCTTCAGCTGCTTCCATTTATTCTCCCCACGGAGTCGCCACAGTGGATTAATCTGCATCGGTAATTTGGCAGAAATTTTACACCGGATGCCCTTCCTGACACAACTCTTCACGGTGGAGGGGCTTATTAATTTAAATTGACAGCATTTTGTACTGTTGTATATGAGATAGTGAAGTTAAGTGGTGTGCCTGGCTGAATGCTGCTGTTAGTGAACGGGTGACTAATAGTGAAATATGTGAAAAATGTGCACGCTACAGTGATATTATATGATGAAGTAGAAGCATGCAAGGGTGATTTTCTCGTCTCAAACAATTTATTGAAACAAGAGCCAACAGCAGCGGTGGGTATACCACGACAAAAAATGAATGTCTCAATAATTTGCCATGTGCACATAATAGTCAATTCCAGCTTGACTTCTGTGACTCTTCCAGCCTCTCTGTGTCTCTGCTGCAACCTGCTGATGACACTCTGTGACTCTCTAAGCTCAGTGGCCACTTCCCTCTGAGAACATCCTGTTTGAAGCCTCGCAGTGGCGAGGCGCTGTTGATCAACTGTCAGGTGTCGTCTTGGTCTCACGATGTCAAAAATGTGGACGGCATGATGAAGAGGAATTCTAACTGAATCGGAACATTTACTGGTCGACTCACGGATCAAACACCAGTTGAGAATAAGCATCTTGTTAGAGAACAGCAAGTCATGCAAAAAGTACTGAAACACGGAACGGTCGGACATGTGCGTTCAAAAGTGTAGAGAAGGTCAAATTAAGTTCACCTGTAAAGGTCAGAGTGCATCTTAGGTGCATCCTGAAATTGTTCAGCGAAAGTTCATAATTATTCTAAGCATGTAACATTTAGAGTAATAATGAATAATAAACATTCTCATGCTATTCACAGTATGCAGAACTGGTGTGGCGTGTATGTATCCATGATTGTTGTTTTTCCAGTGAGGTCAGTGACGTTTGTCATTCGTTATCCGTCTTTCACAAGCTCTTTCTTTCCCTTTTGATCACGCTTCCATTTAGCCGAGTCCATATCTTTCTGCACCTCTTCCACTGCCTTTTCCTCTCCTTGTTCTCATTCTTTCCACTTATCTCTGTCCCTCTCTTCATTCCCCTCATCCCTGTGCTTGTGTCTTTCTTCCGCCCATTTTTGGTTATTTTTATCTGATGAGTTTCAATGTCTTGACCTCTTCGAGTGTACACCTGCCCATAATATGCAACAGATATCACACGCAAACCCACACACGGAGGGGTGGCAGCCTACACTCAGAGTTTAGGAGAGGACAGCAGGGGCATCACATTTCACCACAGTGAGATCCAGACAGACACACACACTCTCACACACTGGGAGAATTGACTGTGAGGATCACATATCTTGAGTGGAGTTCTGTCAAAACAGCTATTACTATGGTGCTTGTCTGCCTGTCAGGATGTTGTATCCAGTAAAGATGAACTTCGGTCTCTGTGAGGAACGATGCACTCCATCAAGGCAAAATGTGTTGTTTTTGTTGACTCCCACTTTTGCTATTTAATAAAAAAGAAGCGTGCTTTTTTTATAGTTTCTTATTAAAGTATATTTTAATAGTGTCTTTTTTGTGTGTGTGTAAAATAATGGTGTCAGCATTACCAAATGAGCCATAATGTCACCAGGTAGTATTATGGCAAGCGAGAGAGAAAGGCAGACAGTGAAAGAAAAATTGCACACTGGAGCGTGAACGTCCCAAATGGTGCTTTTTTTCTTTAGAGTGCTGACTGTAATGTGTCTGAGTGTGTGTGTGTGTCTGTGTGGGTGTGTGTTTTGGGATGCAACAAAGCCCCCTGAGGTAAGTGATCCTGCTGAACAGGTGCTACAGTATCACCTGCCCCCACCCGTCCACACACATATATACAGACACATGCATGCATACATAAACAAACAGGTATACGAGCCTCCGGCAGCCGTGAGTGATCTGAACAGATCCGCTTGCTCCATGCCAGGGAGATAAAGCCAAGCCACCAACTGATGCATCAGTGTGCGTGTGTGGAGTCATACAGCATGTTTATTTACGCATGTGTAAGTGTTAACCCAAAATTATTTCAGCCACATGGTGCACATGTTACTGTGAATCTTTGACTATGTGTGTGTGTGTGTGCGTGTGTGAGGTTGTATATGTCTCCTCCCAGTAGCTTATCTGATGACACGATCTGATATTCATCACCGCTTTATAATAACACAGTGGCACTATAAAACTTATTCAGTAAACCTCTCACACTCGCACGAGATCTCACTCTGGGAAGCCGTCGGCTAGAGTGCTGATTTAGCCTCTGGGGGTGACGGTCAGTTCCACTCCATCCGCCGGTCATTGTTTGTGGATGCGGACAAATTAGGGAGAAAAAAAAGCTAACAGCTCAATCATCATGGGACAATAGCTGGATTTTTGGGACATGCCGCCCCTCTTTCGCTCTCTGCACAGACTGGCTACCTGCACGCAACCAAATGTGACTGATAAACTGCTGGGACTACAAGCAGAATACAAATACAACCATAAAGATTCAGGGCTCCAGTTCTAGATTCTACATATGCATATGACAACAGAGTATCACACCAATGCATGTGTGGGTATAAATTAACAAGATCTCAGCCATATCAGTTCAACTGGTCATTTTCTTTAAGCCAAAAAGTGTTTCCTTGGCAGCTTTCTTTTTTACTCTGCCTTGTTCACTTTTCTATGTAACAGCTTGAATTGCTCCATTCCTACCAGGGATGTCATCAGAACCAATACTAACGAGACCTTTTGACATCATATTTCTGAAAACGGGACGTTACTCTTCTTCTTTTCTTCCTGTACGGCACTGTAGGCAGTGTATGCACTGAGGCTGCAATTTCTTCCAGAACTAAAGAGGGCAGCATATGCCTACAACTGTTCTAGTCTGTCCTCGCATGCTAAAGATGATAAATGATGCCCACAAGCGCAACAAAAACTACATGTGGAAGGAGGTGATGAGTGCAGCGGCTGCAGTAGCTCCACCCCTGCGTTCACACTGCAGGTCTTCATGCTCAGTTCTGATTTTTTGCAGAGATCCTTTTGTTTTTTTGGCGTGGTCGTTCAGAAGATAATTGAAACACCATCACCATCAGACTCCAGTGTGAAGCGTGTACGGCCCTGAAGTGATGCACAGAAGAAGACGTGACGTCACACGCAGCGCGCTGTGTTTACAGAAGCAACTATAGATGCTACGCATGTCAGCGTGCGAGTAAAACCTCACTTTCTTTCCACTGACTGGCTCCATCAACAGCGTCTGCCAAGCTTGTTTCGTCCATTGCTTGCATTTGATCTCGCCGCGTCTCGCCTTCTCCATCAGTCTCACTTCAGTGACGTAAAAGTCGGATGAAATGCGACATGACCATTCAGCCTGAGTTCGCTTTGAAAAAACATCGGTTACGTGTCTGATTTCGGAGCACATATGAAAGTGGCCTGAATCCTATTTGAAGAAACGGGAATTTTGCTGTTCAGACTGTAATAAAAAAATCCGATATGGGTCACATATGGGCAGGAAATCAGATGTGGGCCACTCTGGCCCGCAGTGTGAACGTAGCCTCAGACTCAGATCTGAAAGTACTTTGCACTGAGGCGGATGTCCAAGAGGTGATAACTGATTCACAGAAGGCAACATGCCAGTGATGCTATCATACTTTACAAATCAAGGTATGACATACTTCCACTTTGCAAAGCACCTAAAAGAGACCAACATCCAGATCTGTTCAAAGAATTTAAAGTGAATGAGTTTTAGCTCATCCAAAGTATTATCTTTCCCATGTTATCCTGAAATACTCATTACTATTTAATCTGAAACAACTGAAAGTGCCATTGTGAAATCAGCTTTCTTCCACAGGCTAAAATGTTCACAGTGGCTAACATTATGCAAATGCTGAAGCAAATGGAATGCAAACGTCCTATGTGGACAAAAGTATTGGTCCACCTACACATAGAGGAGCTTTGATGACATCTCATTCAAAACCCACAGACGGTAATATGGAGTTGGTCCCCGTTTTGCAGCTATAACAGCTTCCACTCTACTGGAAAGGCTTTCTATTAGATTTTGGAGTGTGTTTGTGGGAATTTAACCATTTATCCAGCGGAGCATGGTAAAGTCAGATATTTACCTGGCTCACATCCCAAAGGTGTTCAGTGGGCTTAAGATCAGGGCTCTTCATGGGCCAGTTCTTTCACACCCACACATCCAGCCACGCCTTTATGGCCCTTGCTTCTTCCACTGTGTCCACGGTCATGCTGGAACATAAAAAGGCCTTCCCAAATCCATTTCCACACAGTTGCAGCCACGGAATTGTCCAAAACGTCTTGGTATTGGAGTTCTCTCCATTGGAGCTAAGGGGCCCAGATCAGCCCCAGTGACACAACCCCATAGCATCATCCCTCCTCCACAAAACCTTACAGTTGGCATAATGCATTCAGCCAGGTAATGTTCTCCTGCCTTTGCCAAATTCATCATACTGCCAGATAGAGAAGAGTGATTCATCATTCCACAGAACACATTTCCACTGCTCCAGAGTCGAGAGGCAACGTGCTTTACATCACTCCATCTGACATTTGGCATCGTGCTTGGTGGTGTAAGGCTTTCATGCAGCTGCTCAGGTATTGAAACTCATGCGATGAAGCTCCCAGAACACAGTTTTTGTGCTGATGTTCATTTTCAGAGCAACTTTGCAAGTCTGCAGTCACTGTCTCAGCAGAGCGTTGGCAACTTTTACACTCTATGTGCCTCAGCAATCTGCAACCCCACTCTGTAACTTTACGTGGTCTGCCACTTCATGGTTGAGCTGCTGTGGATCATAAATGCCTCTACTTTGCAATAATACCACTGACAGTTGGCCGTGGAACACCTTGGAAGAAAACATTTCAAAGAATTGGCGGATTCCAGTAGCACGTTGGAATTCAGTGAGCTCTTTAGAATGACCCATTCTTTCACAAATGTTTGTAAAGGCAGACTGCATGGCTGTCTGCTGGATTTTATACATGTCTATAAAACTGAATGAAACATCTGAGTTCAGTGATTAAAAAGTGCAGCCCAGTGCTTTTGTGCATATAGTGTAACATTATGGCTTGCAGCCACAGGGGCCCACAAGCCAGTGTACTCCTAGTGCCGGTCCCAAGCCCGGGTAAATGGTGAGGGTTGCGTCAGGAAGGGCATCCGGCGTGAAAACTTTGCCAAATCAAATATGCGGATTCATAACACGACTTCCATACTGGATCGGTCGCGGCCCGGGTTAACAACGGCCGCCTCCGGTGCCGTTAGCCAACAGGGTGCCGGTGGAAACTATACTACTGTTGGCTGAAGACCAAGGAAGGGGAGAGGGGGGAGGTAAGGTAGGAGGGTGGAGGTGAGTGTAGGGACTTTAAATGTAGGGACCATGTAGTGAAGGAGGACATGCAGAGGGTTGGTGTGAGGGAAGAGGATGCAAGGGAGAGGGTGAGATGGAGGCAGATGATCCGCTCTGGTGACCCCTAACGGGGGCAGCCAGAAGAAGAAGAAGAAGAAGACTAGCACATAACTCATAGTACTACATTCTGTCCTATGTTGTTGTTGCTTTTATTTAAAGAAATGGCAGCTCTGTAAAGTTCAAATGTTTTTAATAAAGGAGTTTATAATAATTTTGTTGTATTTTTCAACCACGGTATCAAATACGGGCAGATTATTACTGGTGTGATCATTTTGTATTTTTTTTTTAAAGGTTGCATATCCTGTAAATTTACATTTTGAGCAAAATGTGTGACAATACTTGGGGAAAACAATTTACTATATTCATGTTTTGATAATTCATTACAAATATGACGTGCAGATGAACTGACTGGTCTTTGTTTTCTGCAGGGGGTGTTAGGTGCTGCCTTTAATCTCTTCTTTTATCTCACTGCCCCACACTGGATGCCTCTCTCCACATGCCTTTCCCTCACATGATACCAGGCAGTGCAGCCAGAGCCCAGCTGGGAAAGTGTGAAACCCACACAGACAACGAACACCCAGAACAGATGGCCAGAGAGAGAGAGAGAGAGAACAAAAGAGAGATGCTGATACTTGTTTGATGGTATGGTGCTTTCACAACATGCATGGCCATATTTCTTTTCTTGCAAAGTCCAAGGAAGTATAAATTTAGGGGGAAAAAGTCACATTGGTCACAAACCTCCCTTTTTCAGCAGATTTTTGGTTGTTACCACATCAGGAAAAGCACAAGTCTAACCGAAGCATTAAAAAGGACTCTCTTCCATTTAGTTGAGCGTGTTTCAGGGCGCCTTTGACTCATCACTCACTGGAACATGTTTCCTTCAGTCCAACTGCCACACGTGCATAAAACCAAGCCCCTAGTCATGCAGTCTGCCTTTACAAGCATTTGTGAAAGAATGGGTTGTTCCAAAGAGGTCAATGAATTCCAGGGTGGTACTGTAATAGGATGCCACTATTTCAACAATCAGTTCATGAAACCGCTTCCCTCGTAGTCATCAGTTGTAAGTGGTATTACTACAAAGCGGAAGCATTTAGGAACCAAAGAACTTCAAGGTGACAGACCATGTAAAGTTACAGAGTGAGGTTGCTGAGGCGCATTGTGTGTAAAAGTTGCCAACACTCTGGTGACCCAATGACTGCAGAGTTCCAAACCTCCTCTGGCATTAACATCAACACAAAAACAGCTGCATACAAGCCTCACATCACCAAGCACGATACCAACCATCAAACAGAGTGGTGCAAAGCACACCTAAGCTGGACTCTGGAGCGGTGAAGTGATGGATCATACTTTTCTATCTGGGAGTCTAATGTACAAGTGTGAGTTTGGCAAACGCTAGTGGAAAATTACCTGCTTGACTGCATTATGCCAACTGTGAAGTTTAGTGGAAGAGGAATCATGCTTAATGCTCATCTTATCAAGACATTTTGGACAATTCTCTACTTTCAGCTTTGTGGGAATAATGTGGGGAAGACCCTTTTCTGTTCCAGACTGTGCCCCAGTGCAAAATGCAAGGGCCATAAAGGCATGGTTGTATGAGTTGGTGCGGAAGAACTTGACTGGTCTGCACATAGCCCTGACCTCAACCCCATCCAACACCTTTGGCATGAACTAGCATGAAGAATGTGAGCCAGACCCAGTGTCTGACTTCTCAAATGCTCTTCTGAATGAATGGTCATGATATCTTCAGTGAGACTTAAGGTTAACACCTGAGACCTTTATCTCAAAAGGAAATTGTTTACTGCATTTTCTTATAGACCTCTATGTGACCACACATCAGTCAGAGGAGTCACCCCCTGCTGGTTATTAGAAGGAAAGCATATTTGCATATCGTCTGCACTGGCTTCAGTTTCCGTCTATGAACTGCACCAGGAATGACACAACTTAACAATGCTGTTAAACCAGCTCATGGTGCCGGTCGGCTAATTAATAATGACAATAATATTAAATAAGTTGTCCCGTAGTGCTTATTGTACAGATTATTTTTCAACAGAGAAAGTGCTGTTTTGCGGCATGATGCCAGAATAATCAATCAGCTCAGTAAAGAAGGTGATTAACAGAAAATGCACGAAAGTGAAGAGGAAAGAGAAGTCAGACCTGCATGTCACTCAAGCAAAGATGAAGACTTGTGTCAGATAAAAACATCCGATCTGAGGACACTGTCTCCAATGACTGACTCAAATTAATACATGAAAGGAACAGAAATGCCATATTTGCATCATGTTTCCCACAGAGTTTTGCTTTGTTTACTGGTGCTATTAAATTACATCATCTTGTAGTGCCCTCTTCGTCTGCAATGGTTTAACGACACCACACAGGAGAATTGACAACACCAATTGTTTTTCTTTGTGTGAAGTCCAACCCCTGAAGACGCATTCATTTGCATTTCATTTTTCCCATTTAACATAAAATTCTGTTAAATGTGTGCTGCGTTTGGGTGAAAACTTGCCTTTGTGACACTCATTTATATGTATTTTTGCGCACTGTGATAATACTGCCCCTACAGTAAACTGAGAGTGACAGCTGTGTAAAGATAAAATGGGAAAGAAAAAGAGAGAAAAAGAGAAGATGGAGGACAGAAGATTTAAAAGTGGATTGCGGGGAGAGAAGTGCAGTGGAGAAGAGGAGATGAAAGGAGTGGAGAGAGAGAGAGAGAGAGAGAGAGAGAGAGAGAGGGAATGGGGAAGTGCATGTGAAGGGAAGGGAGGGAGGTATAATGAAGTCCTCTGGGTGTTTGGTGGAAGAAGCCACAGTGCCTGCCAGCCAACACAGCCTGGCTCAGTACAGATGGCGGCACGCTGGGATGTGCTCAGCGCACTTTTAAATCAGGAAGTGGATTTTCTTTACATTTGAAAATGTTTTCTAATAAAAAAAAAATCCTCTCATATGAAATAAAAACAGACATGGACGCTTAGATATGAAGAATGCTTGCAGACAATACTCGAAGGAGCGCGTATACTTGTTATGTCGGGGACTGCTATGCTGTTTTGTTGAAAGTGACCCTGTAGGTCATTCGTGCGAGCGTTTATTATAAACGATAGTTACCTGGTTCGAGTTCAGCCCCTCCTATCACGAGAAAGCTGCGTCCGTCATAAAATCTGTGCTAAATTACCGATGCAGATGCTGTGGCGACCCCTTGGGGAAATACAAGGGAGCAGCCAAAGGTGCTATAATAGTTACATTTTAAAGTTAAGCGACCTCTAGTGGTCATGCGATTGAGTGCGTATAAAATGTGTGCCACTGTCACCACTGTACGGGGCAGGACTTGGCAAAGCGATGAGCCTGAAATGGCAGTAAGTAAAGGGCTAGCAAAACTTCATAAGCCAGGTGTTTTCACCTCCCCCTCCCATCCATTTTTATAACTACATAGTTTGTTTCAATTTTTCAGCTCGTGATGACGATGCCGAAGGTGTTGAATGGGGTTGAGGTCACTATCAAACAGAAACATGTCACCTTATTTGCTGATTGGCTAATGTCAGCCACCAGGCCAGTCGATACCATTGTATGGTTAATAAAGTCATGGAAAGACAATCTGTTCTCAATCACTCAGCGTTAAAGCTGTCCTTTGGCATCGATGCCACGATGCCCCAGGTTTAAGACAACAGGAAAATGGATCTCATGGATCTCATCACATTTAACATAGTAAATCTCATTTTTTATCTTGCGGGGTTGATTTTGTGAGGAGGGAATATTTTAATCCAAACTTTAATCTTTTTCTTATCCTAATCAAGTAGGTTTTTTTGTGTCTAAGCATTATGCACACCAAGTGCAAATGAAATTAAAGTGAAAACAAAACAAAAATGGCTTTGCAGAGCAGGGATGTCACCAAACCAACCATATCAAAATTCTGAAAACATGAGTGTACTTGTTTTTGTTCTTGTATTTTTAGTACATGCTGTGAGCAGCGAATGTACTGAGACTACAAGTCTTTCAGAACTGATGGGGGCAGCAAATGTCTGCAAGTGTTCTGATTTATTTTTTTATACATGCTAAAGAAGGAGGACAACCACATCAGTGCTGCACATATCTATATAATAATGAACATATTTATATGATAGTTTTAATTTTTATTATGCAATATGCAATAAATACTTTTATAGTTTTTGGCATTTCCATGCGCCCCCCCCAAAAGCTGTTTTAATTTAAGTGAACACTCACACATCACCAGAAACTGATGCCAGCTCATATCCAGTCAGCTCATACCTGTCTGGCTCCTCCTAGCTGCCAGTCACATCAGCAGCGCTCAGCTCATGTTTGTGCGTGCTGCAGCACTGGCACCACAACAAGCTTAAAAAATAAGAAAACATAAGTTTGGACTCAGAGGAAAAAACTGCTAAAAGAAATAAAGCAACCCTGCCAAGATGTTCACACATTCGTTCATATTTGTTTTACAATAGTACCATTAAAATACCTTTAAGGGTACACTACATGGACAAATTAGGCCATCTATACATTAAACCTACAGCCTACAGGAGCTTTTATGATATTCCATTGTAAATCCACAGGCATTCATACAGAGTTGGTCCCATTTCAGCTAGAACAGCTTCCACTCTTCTGGGAAGGCTTTCTACAAGATGTTGGAGTGTGTCTGTGGGAATTTATCCAGAAGAATATTTGTCAGGGCAGAGACTGATGTTAGATGTGAGAGCCTGGCTCACAATCTCCAGTCTAGTTTATCCAGGGTTGAGGTCAGGGCTCTGAATGGGCCATTCAAGTTTTTCCACACCAACTCATCCAACCACGCCTTTATAACCCTTGCTTTGTTTGCTGGGGCACAGTTATGCTGGAACATAAACGGGTCTCCCCTAAACTGTCCTTAAAAAGTTAGGAGCATAGAATTATCCAAAATGTCTTGATTAGCTTAAGCATTAAGATTTCAGTTCACTGGCCAACCCCAGAGAAACAATGCCATAGCATTATCCCTCCTCTACCAAACTTTACCGCTGTCACATGCAGTCAGGCAAACATTCTCCTGGCATTTGTTGAAGCCAGACTCATCCTTCAGACTGACAGCTAAAGAAGCATGATTCAACACTCCACAGAAAATGTTTACACTGCTCCAGAGTCCAACGGCGGCATGCTTCACACCACTCCATCTAACACCTGGCATTGTGTTTTGCATAGAGCCATGAAGCTCCCAGCACACAGGTTTTGCGCTGATGTTAATGTCGGAGGACGTTTGGAACTCTGCAGTTATTGAGGCTGCAGAGCGTTGGAAACTTTTACACACCTCAGCACTCAGAAACCACATTCCAAAATGTATGTGATCTGCCACTTTGTGGTTGAGTTGCAGTGGTTCATGTACGTTTCCACTTTGCAATAACAGTATTTACGGTCAATTATAGGAGGGAAGAAATTTCACAAACTGACTTGTTGCAACAGTGGCATCCTATTAGGGTACTGTTAGGGTATTAGGCATATGCTCGAACAGTGAGCTCTTCAGATTAACCCATTCTTTTCACAAATGTTTGTAAAGGCACACTGCATAGCTAGGCGTCAGTGGGACTGGATGAAAAAGCTTGAATTCGGTGATTAAGAGGTGTGGCTCAATATTTTTGTCCATAAAGTGTCTGTTTAATGGTGAAAGCAAAATCACTTTCACCTGCAACCAGCGTGCATTAACTGAAAAAAATGCTGTAAAGCGAGAGCAAACTCAGCTGTTTTTGTAGGATGATGGATTTCCTTAAAAATGTTTCTATTCTGGCAGAAAAGCCAAAACATTTTGGCAGAAATATGAAGAACCTTTATGAAGGCGTTCTGCCAAAACCCAGCACTTCTTCTCTCTTCCACTAAGTCCTTCCTTTTTTCCCAAGCATGCGCTGATCTCCACTGTGTATCTTACACTATATGTAATTTTATTTTCATTAAATGCTTAGCATGAGAAAATATGATAAGAATCATTAAAACCATTAAAATTGCTATCTTCTAAGAAGAGTCTGGCTTGGTTATTTTTAGATTTAAATAAATAAATACATCCTTTACCATTTGTGTGGCAGAATATCTGTGATCAGGCTTTTTATAGCATAAAAGCATGATAATAAAACTCTCAAAGAAACACACAAACACATACATCACCACCATCACTCCCACAAATGAATTGTTCCTCTCATACAGGCACATGCACACTTCTCATGTGACCTGACTCTCACATCATTTAACTACTAAAAATAGACTCTCACGGAGAGTAGGGCCCTGTGAGAGCAGCTACTTTGTATTCTCACAGTTAAAACCAAAATTACACATCCTCCCCCTCTTGTAGATTACTACAACATCGCTCAACATAAAATTGTTTTTTTTTCAAATGATTCTATTTGAAATACAGTGAAAACGATTACAAAAGATTGTGATAAATCATTTCTTCTTTGACTTGTTTTAACTTAACTTTCATGCCCTTTAAAACTGCATTTCATCAGGCTTTTATTCTGAAATTTCAACATTTATAAAAATCAGAGTGAAATGTAAGACAGAATTCCCATTACAGGTGCCATATTGGGAGGTCACCTAAAAGACACATAGCGTTAAGGGGAGGGTGGGGGTTTATTAACCAGTGTGACACATTCCCATCCAAACTGCCTCTGCGTCAAAGCATGTAACTCAAATTGGAACAAAACAGAGTGAATTTAATATGATGAAGTGCTATTACATTAAAGGTTATTCATAACCAAGGCTGCAACTAACAAGTGTTTTCCTTGGGGATGCAGCAAAGCTAAATAAAAACGAATCATTGATCTGCACTGATAGCAACCATGTTCGGCAAAGAAATGACAAGTAAATGTAAAACAGATGTAAATCTGCATCAGATCACAATCAGAATCAGAATACTTTATTAATCCCAGGGGGGGCCTTGCTCACATTACAGACACTCCACTGAATAGATATAAATATAAATATAAATATAAAAGGTAAAAATAAAATTTAAAAAAAGATAAATAAACAAAAACACTATATGCAAGAAAGTCCAATCTGCAGCAGAGGTGGTCCAAAGTTAAACAACTTTATCTACAGGACATACACAATATGGCAATAGGACATAGTCCAAGGGTCAAGGGGAGGAGTTATAAAGTTTGATGGCCACAGGTAGGAATGATTTCCTGTGGTGTTCAGTGATGCATTGAGGTGGGAGGAGTCTATTGTTGAGCATGCTCTTGTTCCTGTCCAGCAGGTCATGGATCAGAATCACAATACTTTGTTAATCCTAGGGAGAATTGTTTTTACAGACACAGTTATATATAAAGAAATATATTGTACATATTGTACACAAAAGTAGGAAACTTTAAATTTTAGTTTGACTATTGTCTGGCAGTAGATCAAGCATAAGCGTAACACAGCAACAATGGCAGTAAAACAAATTCTTAACTCAGGGAGCTCAAGACCAGCCGTTTATGTCTCTACATTTATGATTATGAGGACAAGTTTCATATTCGGTGACTTGTTTTGTCAGACGCATAAGCAGCCACTGGAGATGGGCAACAGAGTTCGAAGCCCCTGGCATGACAGAAAACTCGTCCAGGACCTCAGTCCATGAGAGGCTCCTAAAACCCCAATAAGCTTGTGGCTATTTGATGCATTTGTGTGGAAATGCACAGAAGCAGAGCACCAAAAAATAAAACCTCAAGCACTTAAACAGACAGGTCCTGTGTGTTCTGTAATCACATGGCATTGCTGTACAGAAGGGTCCTGTGCCTAGATTTACTGTGATTTTAAGACCGTTTTACTGCCTTTCTACAGCAGTTGCCTTACAAGCAAAAGGTCCCTGGTTTAATAATAGTTGGGGGCACAAGCCCCTCTCACTATGGAGGGTTGTTTCAGGAAGGGCATCCAGCGTAAAACCTCTGCCAAATTACCGATGCGGATTAATGTGCTGTGGCGATCACTTAGGGAAAGTGCATGGGAGCAGCTGAACAAATAAGTTATGAAAAAGGAAAAATCTCAACATGAGCGATAGAAACATGTGAAGAGCATTTTTCACGCTTGCTGACATTCTTTCAGATGATTTATTGTTTTATTAACAAAACAACTGGGAGACTAATGAACAGGAAAATAAGCCTTTGTTTCCATCTTGGAAGGAGAATACTTTAGTGAGTCAGCCTGGATGTGCGTTTCCGTTTTCTGACATTAGAATTTACTGCAACTGCTGGAAATGCCATGTTGTGATGTCATAGAGCCCATATCATTCTCAATTTAAAGAGGGTCCATTATGCTAATTTTTATTCTCGGATGCTATTAAAGTAGCTTTGCATGAGTCACAGTTTAAAAATAATCCATATGGGCCTTGGTGCAGGCCCTCACTTCATCATCTGTCTGAAACAGGCTGTTTCAGCTCAGTTCCCCACTCCCATTAAACTGGATTTCTTCTGACTGGCTGCTCCCAGAATACGGAAGATGGGAATAACAGGTGGGTGGGGCTTCTTTGCTAACAGCCAGAGCTGGTATGACCACATTAGAGATGCTCAGCTCTCTCTGACATCATAAAGAGCCAAAAGTAGAAAATCTGTCTGAAGCCTACACTTTTAGCTCATAGAGATTGCTCACAGATGTGCTGAACTCATAACCTGAACCTTTGACCATGTTTAATAAAAAGCATCCAATCTTATAACAGCATCCATCCATCCATCCATCCATCCAACCATCCGTTTACTGAACTATCAATCAATTTCAGGGTTGCAGGGAGAGGAGGAGGCTAAATTAGCTGACATTAGGAAAAAGCTAGGCTAAACTCCAAAAAGTTTACCAGCGCAGGGCTAATACCAATATGTATTAGGGTGGTGCAATTCAACAGTTATATCGGAAAACGAAACATAAACAACTTTCGCTTCAAAATTCTGCTTGATTGCTAATTTTGCAACGCCGCAAAACATTGTTAACTAGGCATGTTCCTGGCCACTAATTTACATTTACTGCATGTGTATTTAAGAGCTACTTGAACCCATTAATGACATTCTTTGATCATAAAATACTGCTTTGAACATCTCTAAAACGTGCGGTCGTACACACACACTGTCAGATCAGTTTGCAAAGGGCTGCTAACATTAGCAGAGTTAGCAGCGGCAGCCTTGTTTCCTCGCGGGCTCGCCCCGCACACCTGTGCGGAACGCGGTTACACATCTCGTGGCTTGCATGGTTACGTGTCAGTTCAGTCTCGACGCAGCCGACATGCACCCGTTCATTTTGCGCACTGCTTCCAGCTGTCGCCATCTGTTTTCACGCTGCTCGTCCGACTTTCATTTACAGCTTCACATCACAGGGAAAGAGAGCGGCTCAGAGCGGTTAGTGAAGGGCGGAGTCGCAACATCTTTCATTCCAACAGGTAGCTGCCATTGTACGCCAATAAAAGAGGAATAACTCATTAAACCGACTGGCATTTCTGGTGCCGATTAGGAAGAGCAACTGGTAGTGCACATCCCTGCTGTTTATGGCAACATGTGTTCATCATTTAGAAATATGAAACTCAGCGTGGCCTAATTCTCTACAGTGGTTTGAATTTGAAGAGATCAATCTTTGCATTAGATATTTTATACACCCATATTTATGTGAAGCCTGTATTACTTTGCTTTAAAAAAGTGTTTTATATTTTACAACTAGGAGGTGAAACGATGAGGAGATATTCAATGTTATTCACTTCACCTGTTAGTGCTCATAAGGTTATGCCTGACTGGTGTTATATATACATATAAATATATACACACATTGTGATACAAGATATCTTGAATCATGATATGAGATTTTGGTCATATTGCCAAACTCATATATTCATATATATATAATGCATAAGTGGAATGTGTAAAAAACCAGCCAGCTCTCTCATTTCCAGTCAACTGTCAGACTAGCTAGATAGATGTACACTAGATTTCCATTTTTAAACCCAACTTTTAATAGTAAGCAACATTAAGAGTGCTCCAAGTGCAGTAGACTGCCCTGTCCTGACAATTATAGCTTTTTCCACTCCTGTCCTGTTGGATGAGCCATAGGCCACCCATATATGGTCAGTAGTAATTAGAGAGGGAGAGTGGGAGAGAGTCATTTCCTCTCCCTTCTGGTTGCATGGTGCTTAAGCCTTCAAAATGCTGACATCAGCACTCAGCTCTGACTACAACAACTGAACACACACACACACACACACACACACAAAATCAGAAAAAAAATCAGGCAAAAATACTAATATGTGT
>VUQH01031164.1:0-18408 GCA_015106775.1 Etroplus canarensis | reverse complement strand
GAGTATATTAGAGGGACAGCGCCAGTTGAGAAGTTTGGAGACAAAGTCAGAGAGGCAAGGCTGAGATGATGGTCAGAGGAGGGATAGTGGATATACTGAGCAAAGGATGTTGAAGATGGAGCTGCCAGGCAGGAAGAGAAGAGGAAGATCACAGAGAGGGTTAATGAATGTAGTGATGGAGAACATGCGAGATGGAGGAATAATAACAATAATAAAAATAATAATAATAATAATAATAATAATAATGTAGGTAATAACAAAACAACAGTTATCTATCGGAGTCGCAGTGATACAGTTCCACGTCATTGTTGCGTTGCGTTGCATTCCGTGAAGCTCGGAGATTTGTCTTTCCGCCCAGATAACCTTGACTCCAACGTTTTCTACAGTCACTGTGGTCGACTCTAAAATATAAATACGTTTTTCTGATGCATGTTTTTAACAGTTTCTTTCATTTGAATTCCCACAAATACAGCTACAAAATACCTCGAACAACTGCCAGGGCAAATCTTATTTCCCCAAGACTCTAAAGTATACTCATCGCGTTCTGTTCCCATGGGAACAGACTGCCGCTGACAGGATACAGCAGGTACGCTAACTTTTGATGACAAAGCTTAAGTTTAGTGTATTTAACTAGATATTATAACGCAAACAAATACCACTTTAAAGATATTTCCACTGATACAATATATGACAAGGGGGAGCGACTGATCGGAACCACTTTATTGACATATTGCCTTGAAGCTAACAATTCCCATAGACGAGCTGATTTAATTTTTGCGACGTTGCGTTAGCAATGTAATTTAAACAACCTTTCATCCCTTCATCCTTTCATCCTAAACAACCTTTCAACCCTTTGATTAAAAACACTTAAAAGATTTGCCGAATTTGGCTAAAGATAAGGCTTTAAAAAGATTTTTTCCACTGGAAGTTAAACTTCTACTGATACTTCTCCCATTGTGTCTCTTTATTCACCAGGGGCAAATCCCAAGCCCATTTTAAGATTGCTGGAAGATGAGGAGGATCATTGCTGAAGTTCCAGACTGGTCCCTGGCAACAGTTCCTTATTTGTCAAACCTCTGTCTGCAGTGCATAGTGAAGCACTTTGAAGGTAGTTTTTCGAGTCATTGTTATACATACTGTAAGTTACACTGTCATTTATAATATAATTGGAACTTAATTGCAATTTGTACCTGTTGCAGAAAAGCCAATATATGAAGAGCTTCTCCCCAGGGAGAAGGCATTCATTCAGGAGAAACTGTCTTCTTCCCTTCCTCTGCATTTGACAGCCAAGTTTGTCCCTGATGGTGTCTACTGGAAGCGGTGTTGCGAGCAGAAGTGGGACATTTGTGATGTTTCTGATTATGGCCAAAGCTGGAAACAAATGTTCTTAGAGAGGCAGCTGGAGAACATTATTGAAATTTTTATCCCTGGGGTAACAGAGCCAGAGACGGTTCTAGACATGGCCGCATTTTGTAAAGACCACATCAAGAAGGTGGACATCTCCCAGCTTCTGCCACCTATCAAAGAGCCACAGAGGAAGACGGAGAAGACGGAGGAAGAGGAATTTGGATCGGACTTGGAACTTGAGAACGAGGATGATGCACCTTGTATGGACCACTTCAACTTTGGCATCCTGCTTGACAAGCTGACAAACCTGGAAGAACTACATTTGGTGTATAGAGTCAAATCATGTGGTATGAACTTTGAATGGAGCATGTTTGAGATGACTAACAGAGACTGTGAGTCCCTTGCCAATGCGCTTAAGTCCTGTACGACCTTGAAGGTGAATTATAATTCCTACTCCTGTTCCTGAAGTTAACATGGGATATATTGTATCCTCTTCTGTTTTGATATGGAAATATGGAAAATGTAAAAGAACTTATTTGAGTTCAAAGGAAGGTTGCAGCTAATGAATTATCCATGTGATATCATAACAAAAACCTTCAAATTCTAGGGATAGTTTCACCTTTAAGTTACACAGGGGTCATTCAGTATAAAATCAGTCATATATGAAAAGTCTTTCTACCTAACCCCATCAGAATTAGTTGATTTTTTTGTACAGTAGCTTTAAATTTTTGTGAAGTCTTGCAAAATTTTACCTTCATACTATGAAAATTGCCCCAATTATAGGTCCTCAAAGTAAATAAAGCTGGTTGTAAATTTGGATTTTTTTTAAATACAGGAAATAGACACAGTATTTCCAAGTCTGAAAAACGCATTTAAGCTCTATTACAACCAAACTAGTTTTACACCCTCTCCAAGTACCACAAACTAAAACCAAATCTCACATTTTTTCAGAACCATTTTTTTCTGTGACCAACTTTGAGCATACATGTCATTGGATATATCATAGTTTCAATAGAAAAGCTGCACTAGATAAATGTGTGTGGCGTAGAGTAACAGAAATGAAATGCCTAGAACTCAGCAGATATGTCTCCCTGTTAAATCTGACCCTGTGTGACCCTGATCTTTGACCCCAGAATCTCATAAATGTTATTAGATATTCTGCACTTCAAAGGTATTAACCACACAAATTTTGGAAAAAATCCAGTATACAAGTCAGGTGCTGTAGTGGTAATAAGATTTGTAAAGGATGGATGGAAGGACAGAAAACATAATGCCTCCTCAGCAAAGGCATTGGTACAAGCATTGGTATCCTGGATGATTTATCTGTTTTCTGTTAATTCAGTTGAGAAAACTTCAAAAAGTGCATTTGAGTAAACTTTTAAATGTCACTTCACCATATGGGATAGGTAGCTGGTCAAAACAAGTTACAGGATGTGAAAGCACTCACCAACATGTTGATATCAGCCTCATTTGTTATCCATTAGTCCCTCAGTGTCAAAATAATTTTCTAATGTAGTCATGTTTTAACACTCGTGCATGGACATTACTGCATCAGTGTTTGCATGTTCTGTAAAGTAGTCTGGGTATATATTAATCAGTGAAGGTAGGTGTCGGTAAAACGAGACTTTGATATGCTTTAACTTGTTTAACCCTGACCTTTGAAAGTTTACCCAGTATGCAATTTTTAATGTTTTCTCCAGTGAATCATCAGAAAACACATAAAAAATCTAGGCTACCAATGCTTGTTCCTGTTACACTACATCATAGACTTCAGTTTGGTTCAATTTTGCTACTGCATGAGCATGATGATGCTCAAAGAGGGTTGTAAAATAACAAGATTTTGTCCTTAAAATGTGACACTTGGAGTGGATTTAAACTGGAATTGTTTGCTGTTTTTAATTGAGCTTAAGTAAAAAAATTTCATGTGTCTATCTCCTGTACTTACCAAGTTATGCAGACTCAAGAAACAATAAGGTGATTTAAAAAGCATCTTATTTCTACCAACCAAGTTGTACTGGCTGTAAGTCTAAAAATGTTCATAGTATGAAAGCAAAACTTTGCACTGCTTCATTAACTATACCAAAGTTATACAAAGAATCAGCTGATTATGAAGGGGCACTGTGAGGGGCACTGATTCATTTTTCAGAGAATGAGCCATAAAACAATATTTGTCACTGTTCTGTGTTACCAATGTGTAAGAATGTTTTTTATGTTGATTAAAAAAAACTCACTACTGGTTCTTACCATTTTTGCAGCTTTTTAGGCTCCATCAAAGCCAGATTGAGGATGAAAAGTGTTCTTTGCTGGTGAAACACCTTTTGGACCACCCCTCCCTGAGGACACTGGATTTTTCTCACAACCTGATCAGAGACAGCGGAGCCAGGGCGATCGGCAAACTGCTCACAACGAGCAAACTAGAGAACCTTAACCTGTGCGACAATTACATTGGCAGCCCTGGGGGCAAAGCTATAGCTCAGGCCTTGTCCAAGGCCACAACTCTTCTGTCCCTCAACTTACGTCTCAACCATCTGAAAGATGAGGGGGGTCAGGCTATTGGTAAGGCCTTGCTGAACAACACAACCCTCCTGCACCTGCACCTGGGGGCCAATGAGATGACTTCCTCTGCTGCGCTTTCCCTGTCTCAGATGTTAGCGCAGAATAAAACCCTGAAGAGCATCAACCTCTCCTGCAACAAGCTGGGTGAGGTGAGTAAGGCTTACTGTTTACTGTTTGCTGTTCACAACCGGAATACTCAGCAGAGAACCAAAATTAGAAACACCCTGTCTCAGAGTGATGCTGAAAACTAGTCCATGCAGTTTTACTTCCAAGCTTTACTACTGTAATTCTTTATTATGAAATTGTTTTTTATTTAAAGAAACTTGCGAGAAAAAAATCTTAGATTACTATAAACTGCTTTTTCATATATATGGGTAAAAAATTTCCTTTACTTGTACATTAATGTGTGGAGTACTGTTAAGGAGAAATTACATGTAGTTACATTTCTGAGGAAAATTGGATGCTTTTTAAAACATTTTTATACATTTATTTAACATGTATAAATCCTTTATGATTTATGATTGTGCAACCCTAAACATCTTATAAAATTTTGCACACTGACACTACATTAAAAATGCTGCAGCAGGAGTATTAACAGGAACTAGAAAGAGAGATCATATTTCTCCCGTATTAGCTTCTCTTCACTGGATCCCATTTAAATCCAGAATTGAATCCAATATCCTTTCCTCACATATAAAGTCCTGAATGATTAGGCTTCATCATATCTTAAGACCTTTAAGTGTCATATTATCTCAACAGAGCACTTCACTCTCAGAGTACAGGCTTACTTGTGATTTCCAAGAGTTTCTAAAAGTAGAATGGGAGGCAGAGCCTTCAGCTATCAGGGCCTTCTCTTATGAAACCAACTCTCACTTCGGATTCAGGAGACGGGAACACTCTCTAATCCACCTCAGGGGTCCTGCCACCAAGGAGCTGTTTAGCTATCTCAGTGACCTTACCTCCAGTGATGAGTGAGTCGTCCCCTTCACCCCCAGATTCTGCTTCCACTTAGAAAGACGTGTCAGTGGGGTTGAGGAGATCTGACTATATCTGACTATATCTTCTGTGAGATCAGCAGCATTCCCTCTACATACAGTCTGAGCAGCAAGCTGCCTCCCCCTCTTGAATCATCTGACAATTTGCCAGAACCACCTCAAGGCTAACTGAAAGTCTTGCTCTGTGGCCTCGCCGAATTCCTCCTACTCTTGAATTTTTGCTTCAGATACTGCCAGATATTACCTCTTAAGTCCCATGAGCTAACCAAACTTGAAAGCTTGGCAGCTTCTTTCACCTTTGGTGTCCACCATCTGGCTCGGGAGTTACTGCCACTATATGTGCCAAACACTTTACAGCCACAGCTTCTTTCAGCCATCTCAGCAATGGAGGTGCAGAACATTGTCCATTCAGACTCAATGTTCCTAGCCTCCCTTGGAGATTAGTATTCTTCCCTTTAATATCAGACATCTAATCAATACCATATTTGCCATTTTTTGTCTGGAAGCAGACTTGAATAATTATTTTAACTGTTTAGCACCATTCTCTTCATCTCACGAGTGCCCTCTAAGAGACTATGTCAGTTATTGACATGGTCATGCTTTTTAAAAACCACATCAAGAAGCTTGATTCTGCCAGGAAGCTGCTCCTTTTCAGCCATGAAATAGCTTTTCATGCTATCTCGTGGCTGAAAAGATAAGTCAATAATCTGATTATTCATGCATCAGAAAAATATTCTGCAGAAATTAATAATAACGTAGTGTATGCACTTTTTTAGGCAAAAACGCCAACGTTTATCAGTCCTGGCTTTTAAAGTATGAATATTTGCTTTTTTCTTTTTTTGTTACATTTATCAGCTTTGAAACACTCTCAAAGCTGCCAGTGCCTGTGTGAACACAGTGCACTGAAGTAAACAGACAGAACAGCTTTAAAGTACTAGGATTTTCAATTATTCATAGATACGTGTGGGAAAACATGCAATAATGGAAAGCTGAGTAAGTGTTGTTTCCCTGTGAGAGGTCGGTCTGAATTCCCCCCTCTTACGCTCTCTCTTCTTCAAGATTTAACTGCATATTGTATCCATGACTGGAATACACTGTGGAGGATCAAAAATCACCCACATAGCAGAAATGCAACATGCAGTACCATCAGCATCTCTGACCTTGGTCTGCTCTGCTCAGAAATAGAAATGGCTGTTTCACACAAAATAACAAAAGACTGGTGACAGCAACAAGAAAGTGTGGGCTATTTTAGACTGCATAAGCTGCCGAGAGATGATTTTTCAAGGTTATCAAGGCCATCCTCAGAGCTTTTAGGATCAATATCATGCGATGTGTTCAACATGAACGTGTTGTTGCTTCTCTCATTTCCCACAACTACGTGTGTGTGTTTGTGCAGGTTGGAGGGAAAGCTTTGGAGGAGGCAATGTCTCACAACACCACTGTGACAGAATGTGATATCCGCCTGACAGACATTGAGGAGCTAAGTGTTTGCTTCATTAACCAGGTGGTTTGGACCAACCAGAGTTTGGAAAGCAAGACACAAGCCAAAGAGAAGAGAACCAAAAATGCAAACATTTGCTTTTAATAATATAAACACATCTTTATCAGCCATCAGTCTTTGTCCAGTGCAGAAATCTCAAACCATTATTCACTAACACTTCATTTCACACCAAAATCAGCAGAAAAATTCAACTGAATTTAATGTAAAGATGTAGATGAGACATCCACTGTTTTTAACTTGAGAAAAATGTATGATATGATAGCACCTGAAGATCACCTGAAGATCTTTAAAGTATCTCAAATCCATTGTCCATGTTGCGTAAAGTTATTATCGACAAATCCCATAGAAGAACACAGATTAGTTGTGAACTGATCTGAGGTATTGCCTGTGTAAGTGTTACACAGACAATACCATGTGCTTCAGTTATTTAGAGTCAGCCCCACATTCACTGTAACTGAATCCACACCTTAAAATCCAACCAGTGCACCATTTACTTTAATTTGAGTAATATTTCCAGAAATCTACCAGCTGTTCTTTAGGACATTTCTGAGATTTGAGAAAGGGAATGTGTCAACCACTGGGAGACACTGGGGACAAGCCCCTCCCACCATGGGAGGGTTGTGTGAGGAAGGTCATCCAGCTTAAAAACTGTGCCAACTTACTGATGTGGATTCAAGTGACATTCTACAAGGGAGCCACTGAATGTCTGAGTTTTCTTTTTGTTTCAAAATGAATACATATGATTTGTTTTTATTCAGAAGAGAACCAGTGAGCTTGGGACTGAGTTACATACAATAAGTATTGAGGGATGCCCAACACATTGCTGGATCACAAGCCTGTACTGTGAAGATGGATTTGCGCTTATCGGCATAACTTCAGCGTTAATGCTGGGATTTCAGTACTATGAGGATGGTTCACTTCACTCATCTTACCGGGATATGTTACCACAGTAATTTATGCTGAAGAGCAGGTTATAGTCTAGATTTGAGATCAACAGGTATAAAATCCCCACTTAATGACCAATCAAACTCTGGGAAATAGCATCACTGATCCTGCGAGATCCCTCAGACCTTTGAGTATTACTAATAAATGTAGATTCTTAGACACAACTTTAATTATTTTTTCTTTTGGCTGTAAAAAATTGTACTATAAGACTTGATACATGATCCTAAAACAGGGTACCTAGTTGTACTTTTCTGATTTGTAGTCTAAATCAAATTTGTACTTAAACTAATCTTACATTACAAATTTTGTTTTTACGTTTATTCTTGATTTGCTCTCAGACCATAAAACAGCACTGGGTTTGCAGGTGAAAGATCAAAAGCTAAACCATCTTGTGCACTTCTAAATGTTAATTTAATATAATAACAATAGTAATTGTTAGTTCCTCCACTGTCTTAATGACAGAACTGTGATACTCTGTTAACTTACACAATCAGAATTTTTGCCAACTTCCTTCCTAGCTTCAAGTAAGTTAAACTTTATTACTATAGTAGATCTTTTCTAGCGCTTATAGCACACACACACACACACACACACACACACACACACAGCATTTATAATACTATACTCTAAGTGCTTTTCCAATTACAGGCACTCATACTACTGATCTGCAACGGCTGTGTTGATTTCAGCCCGTATTATGTGTTTAACCTCTTCATATTTTTCTCATATCTTAATTTTATCTGAATGATCAGATGCTCCTAATGCCACCCCTTTCATGTGAACACACTCCTAGCTGGATTGAAACCTGGGTTGGCCTATCAAGTTGATAACTGCCTTCATGTGACCGCTCATCCAGATCACCAATGTTAGGTTAAGTCAGTGGTTCCCAAACTGGTGGGGCAGAGAGCTGCTGCAGGTGGGTCCAGCCAAGTGAAAAATATGAAGTGAAATTAAGGTGAATGGAAATGGTTTTTATATGAAAAAGAAGCAAGCGAATATTTATTGGCGCTTATGTCAATTTTTATTACTATAAATTGATGAAATTCTGGGGTGTGAGATGTGCATTTTTGCATGGTGTGGGGTACAAACTTTTTTCAGCTTCTGAAGTGGGACATGCCAAAAAAAGTTAAAGAACCACTGGGTTAAGTGAAGCCAGACAACAGAAAGATACCCTGGGTGTGTTGAACTTGCTTTGTACAGGCCTCCGTTCTTTTTTCATGCACACCTTTGAACAAAACTGTTATAAAACTGCTGGCATCAGATCAGTGGTCATTTTAACATGTGTGTTGGATTTAAAAAAAAATAGACCAGATATTTTCGTGAGCATTTCAATTTATTGAGCTTTTTTCTACTTTGATACACACATTTGGTATTAATTTCTGTAACATCAAGGCAACGTTGTGGTGTGTTGGAATACATACAGACTTGCGTTGTTTTAGTTTTACCTATAATCTACTGGTAAGCAAAAAAAAACCATCAGTCAGATGTAATTAATGTCATAGCTTCCCTCCTAAAAGCACTAATCTGTAAGATTCATTGTGGACTAAAATCATCCTGACAATGTTTCTGTTAAAAAAACATGTATCAAAATGGTTAAAAATTTGTTTAAATGGAAATAAAAACATCCCAAAAAAGCATCTTGAAGGGGATTTTTCTGCCACTAACCATGTAATATCAACACATCAAATATATCCCTACTCCAGTTACCAATAAGTGTGTGTAGTATGTGTGTGTGCCCTTTCTGCCCTTCAGTATTAAAAGTCCACATGTATATGGAAATATAAAAAAGATGAGCCCCAAAGCATTCTTAATTGAAACAGTACAAATAATCATACTGACCCAACCTGGTTAATAAGAAATGATAAGGGGTTTAGTGCTTTCTTTGCACAACAAAAGCCTTTATTCTAACAGTCATTGATGGAGGAAAAATGCCTAGCTTTTAAACATTTAGTCTTAATTTTCCAAACCCCAAATAGTTTGTCACTGTTGCTGCGTAAACATTGCACTGGTAAACACATTTTTTCTATTCTTACATGACATATGTATGAATATCACAGTGAAGCCACCTGAGAGGCTTGATGATGGCTGATCACAAAGGAGAGTGTGATGATTTCAGAGGGGACACAGTGACTTCAGTCAGTTTAACATATTCGTTATGTCCTGTCCTCCTATATTTTGAATCGTCAATAACAAATCAAATAAACATTTCAGTACATTTCAATTATTTGTGGTGTTTGCATGCTGTTGTTTGTGGTGTCCTCTGAGGCATGCAAGTCCATTTGATACTTTGACCCGTGGTCAATCCATGCTTGGATGTGATCCCGCCCTTCACAACACAAAGACAAATGAGTAAGGAATCTAAAAACTAAAAATTGATTTTGATCTGTCTCAGTTAATTTTCAGCCATTTTAGCTTAAGTTATTTTGCACTTCTGTGAATAGTTAAAAGTTTAACCTATAGACTGAAACCAGTGAAAATACATTTTTTGGACAAAAATACTATGTCACACCTCTTAATCAGTGAATTCAGGTGTTTCATTCAATTCCATTGCCACAGGTACATAAAGTCAAGCACCTAGACATTTGTAAAAGAATGGGTCATTCGAATGAGCTGAATTTGAGTGTGACACTAGAATAGAATGTCACCATCGCAACAAGTCAGTTCAGGAAATTTCTTCCTTCCTAGATATTCCAAGATCAGCTGTAAGTGGTATTACTGTAAAGTGAAAACATTTAGGAACAACAGAAACTCAGCCTCCAAACACCAGACCAGAAAAGTTACAGAGTGGGGTTGCTGAGTGCTGAGGCGCATAGTGGGTAGATGTGGCCAACGCTCTGCTGACTCAACAGCTGCAGAGTTCCAAACCTCCTGTGGCATTATCATCGGCACAAATACTGTGCTCAGGGAGCTTAATGGCATGGGTTTCCATGGCTGAGCAGCCACATGCAGGTCTTACATCACCAAGTACAATGCCAAGTATCAGATGGAATATTGTAAAGCGCAGCACTGCTGGACAGCAGTGGAATCATGTTTTGTGAAATGATGTATCTTGTTTCTCTATCTGGTCTGTCTGATGGACAAGTCTGCATTTAGTGAATGCCAAGAGAATGTTACCTGTCTGAATGCATTGTGCCAACTGTAAAGTTTGGAGGAGGGATAATACTATAGAGTTATTTTTCTGAGGTTCACCCAGGCCCCTTAGTTCCACTAAAGAGAAATCTTCATGCTTCAGCTTACAGTTGTGGACAATTCTATGCTTACAACTCTGTGGGAACAGTTTGTGGAAGGCCCTTTTCTGTTCTAGCATGACTGTCCCCCATTGCATAAAGCAAGGTCCAATAAGGCATGGTTGGATGAGGTTGGTGAGGAAGAACTTGACTAGCCTGCACAGAGTCCTGATCTCAACCCTATCAAACACCTCTGGGATGAACTAGAGCAGGGATAGTGAGCCGAGTGTTCTCATCCAACATCAGTGTCTGAGTTCACAAATACTGTTGTGGATAAATGGGCAAAAATTCCCACAGAAATACTCAAAAACACGTAGGAAGCATTCCCCAGAAGAGTGCAAGCTGTTATAGTTGCAAAGGAGGGGCAAACTCCATATTAATGCCTATGGATTGAGAATGAGGTGTCACAGAAGCTCCTGTGGGTGACATGTATAAGTGGCCCAATAATTTTGTCTTCATAGTGTAGCCAGGATGATTCAGTATTTACCACTTAAGAGTGCTTAAATTATTAACTTTTCATTTGGACATTCCAGTTTTTGGTTGATTAAACAATTATTATAAATGTCATACTCTCTTAACAATTTTAGGAAAGATGCCAGTGTTAGTATTGTGAATACCAGAGCCTGAAGCTTCTCATTTTAGTGTTTATGAAGGCGAGATTTACACGTAGTCAAAAGAAACCACCACATAAGGTAGAGCTGTTAGAGAGGTAATATGAGATGCGGTCACCATAGCTTGCATGACTCTGAAATGCTTATTTTTTTAATGATGATGTAAACTAGGAAGATTTCAAATCCTAGGCCAGTATTTTTACAAATGATGTCCATCAGGGTTTGTAAACAGATAAATTGTAGTCGCTTTACACTGCAAGGATTCCACCAACTCTGGAAAAAATAAACTCCATATTTTCATGAATGCATACAACAACAAAACAATCATCTGTACCACAGATTTTTTTTTTCCTAATGGAAGATTTCTCTGTTATTAAGATATTTACATGCTAAGATCCAGTATTTTCATGTGTTCACTGGTGCAATCCAATTTGGTAAGTCCCTACTTTAAAATGTTGTAGTTTACTGTAACTTCACACACAAACTTAGTGATAGATTTACAAATTGCAAGTGTATTTGAGACCTGAAGTGGAACTAAATGACCAGACACATGTCTTCTTCTGCACAAAGCCATGACAGTTTGGTTTAACATCCTTTGTATACAAATCCCTAATATGAAAATGACCCAGTTATTCTACAGCTGCGAAATCCTTTGAGGCAAAAATGAAATTTCTTCATAGCTACAGTCCAAAGTGATAAATAAGCTGGAGTGAACGGAGAAAGGAGTGATGACTGGGTGTTAGGATGTTGCTGCAAGCAGAATCGCTGCCCTGAATACTATCCTGAGTTTGGGGGAGGGGTTGCATAGATGACCTTGAGCTGGGAAAATAGGTTAAAATTATGAGTTAAATGTGATAGAATCTGTGTTCTGAGGGGGTTTTGGGTCTCCCTCAACTACTCCAAACTCAACAACACATATGGAATGTAATGAGTATGGCTAATTGGTCACATTATAAGACAAGTTACAACACGAAACGGCTGAACACAGGCAAAGTTCATATTATTCGATGATTCTGACAGTCCTAATGGCGGAAAATGGTAATGAACTATGTATACTATATGGACAACAGTACTGGGCCACACCTCTCAGTTGATGAATTCAAATCTTTCATTCATCTAATTGTGACAGGTGTATAAAATCAAGCACCTAGCCATATGTTCTGCCTTAACAAACATTTGTAAAAGAAAGAATTGTTCTCAAACTCACTGAATTTGAGTGAAGTACATTCATAGAAACCGCATTCAAATTCAGTAAGAACGACACCAGAAAAGCCACAAAGTGGTTGACCGTGTAAAGTTACAGAGTGGTGTCGCTTCGTGCTGAGGCGCACAGTGTTTAAAAGTTAACAACACTCTACTGACTCAATAACTGCACAGTTCCAAACCTCCTCTAAAAAACATAAGCACAAGAGGTTTTGCCATGGCAGAGCAGCTGCATGCAAGAACGAAACGCACACAAAACACAATGCCAAGCATTCGATGGAATGGTATAAAGCACACTGCCGCTGGACTTTGGAGTAGTGGAAACGTCTTCTGTGGCGTGATGAATAACACTTCTCTATCTAGCAATTTGATGGATGGGTCTGGGTTTGGCGAACACCAGGGCAAAATTACCTGCCTGACTGCACTGCGCCAACTGTCAAGTTTGGTGGAGGAGGGTGCTATGGGGTTGGTTTTGCGGGGTTGGCTTGGGGCCCTCAGTTGCAGTGAAATTCCTACACACACACTCCAAAATTTTGTAGAAAGCCTTCCCAAAAGAATGGAAGCTCTTATAGCTCCAAAAGGGGGGACCAACTCCATATGAACACCTATGGATTTAGCACAGGATGTCATAAAAGCTCCTGTGCATGTAATGTGTAGGTGGCCCAATATTTTTGTCCATACGTGTGTATCCATCTTTAGGAATATGTTCTCGGCTTAACTTCCATCCCTTCAAGTGGCACTAAAGGACCACCCAAAACTATTAAGGAATACTGGAAGAAATAAACCAGACTTTGAGTGATGGGTTGTGTTGTGGGGAGTTAAAATTTGAAGAACTGTTTAAACTCTGAAGCTAATCTTTACATTACATTTGTCTCAAAAAGTTGTAGCATGACTGACTTTCATCAGCTTTTGCATTAAACACTGCTCTGATTCTTGTGCATGGCTTGGCTTTAAAACCAAATTTACCATCAGATACCACATGCACTCAGCAGAGAGGAAGTAGTTTTTAGTGTTTTAAAGTAGTCCCTTCATATTATTAAATCTGACACTATCAGTAGTGAATCCAGACCTCTGCCCATTTCGAGTGTGTTCAATGGCCAGTTCTCTAGCTGTCTCTCTGATATGCATCAGCAGCAGTGCAGGGCTGGCTGTGTGAGTAATATACAAAAAAACAAACATCTGAAAGTCATTTCGGGTCTGATTCTTACAAACATTTGCACCTACATTTTAAATACGATGGGCTACTGTTCTGCTTAGTTTAATCTGAAGATGGTTAGATGAGATGGTTTAAGTTGTAATATGCTTGTCAGTATGCTTATACTTATCAGTAACATTTAATGCTAGGCACTTAAATAAAGAGGTAGGTTCAATAAAAATATTGCCAAATGTGAACCTAAATGGGATCTTTAAGAGTTTAAAACTGCTGAGTCGGCACTGATTTATGAGTAGTATAGCAAGGTTTATTACTATACAAAATGTACAGTTTAAAGAAGTGTTGATGAATCAGTTTTAAGTCCTTGTGTCCTTTATCCCTCCTCTACTAAATTATTCAAGCTCCTCCTGTGCTATATTTGGTAAGCTAGTGTGTATAATGTCATTGCATCCAAGCACAATTCAGCTGACAGGATATTTTATCTACACCAGACATTTATTTTGATTCTACTGGAACTTTTTTAAAGGATCTCCATGAGGATTGACTTTGAATTAATAGATTTTGAATTGGCCAAGTATCAACATGTGAAACATGGAGATTTTATGATTTGTTGACTGAACTGACGTCATATGATAAGAGCCGTAGAATGGGTGTTTTATTTCAGCAAAACTACTTAGCCTTGTCTCTTTTTATTTTAACAAGGATTCTTATCTCCCTGTTTCGTTTCTCAAGAAAGTCTTAATCTGCTCCTGGGTCAAATCCCATTTCAGGCTTCAAATACTGGGAAGTATTACTCACGTCTTGCCAAATTGTCTGTGACTAAGATGTACAAATATGGCATTTACGGCAGATGTGACGGCCCTTGGTATTCCTTGGTAATCCGAATCTTTAGAGACTCTGGAGGGCCACACTTTGGCAGTATCCTTTAAAGCGGCATTGTATTTTAAACAACAGTCTCATCAAGTCTGTTTTTCCCTGACTTATTGAGTGTACCAAGACAAATTCCACAGACATACTTTGTTGTACTTGCTGTTATCTGAGGTGACAGTGTCTTTAGAAATGTTAACAAATCCTTGGTTGTAGTAACTTATAGATGTCACCTTTTTTATCTCTGTTGTAGAAACACAGGAGTCCATGTATGAAGAGTTGTCTCAACCTCAGCTTGTGTCATTCATTTCCTTACTCATGGGTCATAGTGAAGTTTCTACACAGGAACCGTTTCTGTGCAGAGAGCGGTGGTCATGGTTGAGGCAGCCTTCGTTGCGATGTACGATGAGCACTGGGAAGCACAGAGCATCTTGATAGGCTGGAGGATTCTCCTCACTGGCCTGCTGGCCTGACAGACACCGTGTGCTCTCTGTGGGACACGACTGCTCATTCAGACTCCCGCTGCTCCTCCACAGGCAGCTCCGCCTGGACCCGTAGAGTCGACCCAGCGAGAAGCGGCTGGCGCTGAACGGGATGCGGGGGCTCCCCGTGTTGCAGATGCTGAGGGCGCTTCGGGAGAAGATGGAGGAGCTGCTGATGGCACGGTGGCAGCGTTCACAATTCTGCCTGTAGCTGCCGTAGCCTCCACATATGGAGTAGCTGTTACAGCTCCCTGAGAGCTGGGCCAGGTCCATGAGAACTGCCTCAGAGTAGCTGGGCACCAGCTGCTGGTTGGAGCGGATGTGCCACTCTAGCTCTGTGCTATCAATTGTGTTGACTCGTGGGATGTGTCTGCAATACACCCGCTCCTCAGATGGTGTTACTGGCACATAGTCAAAGCCAAACAGCTTCTCTACATGGTAATGCACACAGGCAGTGTGGTACTCTGTCAGCACCCTCAGAGGCCAGGACAAGGTGAAAGCAGCTGCTACCCAGAAAGTGGAGTTGGAAGCGTACCAGGGAAGGTGATTAGGGTCAGAAAAGGCAATCATATATTCCTTAAAATCAACATTCTTCAGGTGCATCCCTTCACGGGCCTCCATGTAATCATCTAGACCCTCATTTTCTGTGAAGAACCTGGCTCGCTGGTTCAGGTAGGAGTTTTCTGACTCTACATTGGCAAAGCTAAAGCACTTAGTGAACCTCAGCCTGGTGATGGGAAAACCCTCCAAGCCCAGCAGGTGCTTCGAAATATCCTTAACCCCGCAGTTCCCATAGTCAAACTCTGCCTCGGCTACATGGGTGTTCACTCTCTCGTGGTAGACCTGTGTGGTGGTGTAGGCATCTCCATTACGGTAACGTGTCACCTGCCGTGTCCTCCTGACATAATGATAGCTGATGGCCTTCCACCAGATGCAGGGTGTAGCTTGCTGCATTCGCTGTATGCGCTCCACTACATTGTCCACATCAACCTTGTACTGCAGCTCGTTCCTGGTGTGGCAGTGCCAGCACTCGACCAGGTAGACCACATAGAGCATGACCAAGAAGGCCAGGGGGATATAGATGTAGCCATTGGAGCAGGGACTGTCATGGTACATCATAGACTTCCCCTTGTAAGAAGTATCGAAGGTGAGGCGCGTGACCTTTGTCACCTGGCACCAGGCCATCACCCCAACACAGCCATACATCAGCAGGGACAGCAGCAGGCATTTCCAGTGTGTTTCCTGGCACAAGGACTTAGTCAGAGACTGCTTCTGAGGCTGCTGCTGCAAAGGAGAGAAAAAGCAAGGTCAGTGATAATTAACATAATAATTTGGCTGACTATAAGAATCCAGAAGATTTGTATGAATAACACATTTTAATATGAAGTTGAAATTAAACTGATGAACATGACCTAAATACCTGGTAGTCATAAAGTTAAGAAGTAGCAGCTCATGCATATAAAATATTTAAGGAAATATTCCTCGTTGTAAGTGCTTGTGCATAGTTTATGCATGAGCCAAGAGCCAACTGCTCGTTTCTTCGTCTGTTCTTGTTATAATCAGAGAATTCATTCATTATTATGATTAATATTCAAAAGCAATCATTTCATAAGAATGAAAAAGTATGACACACTTTCTTGTTAGTAAAGAGCCACATAAGCCTTTGTTTGATTAGTGTGTGGGTGTGCACATGGCCATGGTACTTGCTTTTATATAAATATGACTTTTGACATACAGAAACACTAGAAGAAGATTTTTTTTTTAAAACACAGATGGTTTTTAAGGTTAGAAGACACGCTTCATGCCAAGCCAAGCAGAAAAAAGCTGTCATTTGACTCGGGCAGCATTTAGCTGGTGCCATCCTTTATCACCTCGGGGCACACTAAGCCCCAGCGGCTGCATCAAAAGCTCAAGAGCTGGTTACGCCCTGCACGAGCACAGCCACACAAACCTGGCAGAGATTCAAAAGCCCTGAGATGGGTAGATTATAACTAAATTCATTCAAAAAATTTGCATAACAGACCTTGTGCTTGGGCAGAGTTGGCCATGTGTAGACATCAAATGCTTCAGCTCTATAGGTCAACTGTAACCACAGCAGTCAAAAAAACAGCATCACTGCACTGATGTATTGAAGTTGACGTGTCAGCTCTGTGCTCTTGGAGTGACAGACAGGCATAAATAATTGATGTTCTTACACCATAATTATCTCTCCAACCATGGTCACATAGTCGCCGAGTCTCCTGCCAACCCAAGGCTACACCCCACAGGGCAAAAGGGATTAAGGCTGAAATTCCCCATTGAGATAAATCTACTGCAGGAGGAGTGCTTACTCACCAGCATCCTGACCACGCTCCATAACTACAATCAATACAACATGGCACACTTTGTGGCTAATGTTACATTTTACAGGCTCTGTTTTAACATCAAGGATAATGATGAACAGTCATGCTGCAGAAGATCTCACTTGGAATATGAAATAACAACAGTCAATGTATTTTTTTATTCAAAAAATATGCATGCAAAAAATGTTTCTCTATGCAGCAGTATTTGATTAAGATACGTTAGTAAAGCCTTGTGTTGGTAATGTAGAGACATATAAAATCCTAAAATATGAAGGGAGGAACCACCTTTTTTAAAAAAAAAAATGTGTATTTGACAAAGCAGAAGAAAAGATCAAGACATTTATTTAAGATAATGTGCTAGAAAACATGCCTATCATTCAAAAGTCAGGTTTATTTAAATGTCCCGTCATTCGTAGACTCTTGTTTTATTTTTGGCATTTGCTTGCAGCAGGGGTGGGGCTAAAGGGAGGGCCTGGGGTGGCACTGACTTCCTGACTCCCCCCACCCCACCCCCTGAAATTTAATTGCCTCCCTGTTTCTCCCTTGAAATCGTGTTATCATGTCAGTGCAAGGGGGGATAAGGAGCACCCCTTTTTCTTTTAAAGAACAGTATTGTACTACTTAATGCTTCACTGTAAAAGTATAACTATGCAATTTTCAATAATATCACATGCAGTGAAAGCTGATAGTTTAAGTATAGATGGAAAACAATACATTTATAAATTCTGAAAGATGGACTCCCCCTTTATAGTATTTTCAAATGCCTTTAATTTGCAAATTGTAAAGAAAGGATGTTTGAGATGATGTTATTTACTTCTACTATTTACATACTATTTAATACTATTTATATACATATGTAAATTCTGAAAGAAACCAGCCAGAGGGGCCCACAAGCCAGTGTAGTCCTAGTGCCGGTCTCAAGCCTGGGTAAATGGTGAGGGTTGCATCAGGAAGGGCATCCGGCGTAAAAACTTTGCCAAATCAAATATGCGGATTCATAACACGACTTCCATACTGGATCGGTCGCGGCCCGGGTTAACAACGACCGCCTGTGGTGCTGTTAGCCAACAGGGTGCCGGTTGAAACTATGCTACTGTTGGCCGAAGCCCAAGGAGGGGGAGAGGGGGAAAGAGTGTTAGGAGGCAGAGAGAGAGAACGAAAGGTAGGAGGGTGGAGGTG
>VUQH01031162.1:0-22078 GCA_015106775.1 Etroplus canarensis | reverse complement strand
GTGAGTTGCCCCCCCCCCCCCCCCCCCACACACACACACACACACACACACCTCCACCCCTGACTTCATGAGCATGCCCAGTGCATCAAAACACAGCAACCTATGAATGAAGTTGATCTGAATATAGAGAAGTTAGGAGGGTAGCGAAGACGTGGAAGGAGGAGAGGGAGTCAGGGAGGGAAGGATTATAAGACCGCAAGTTGAAAGGAGAGAGAGAGGCAGAGAGAGAGAGAGAGAGAGGAACAGTCAGCTCACTGACCGAAACGTCCCTTTAAGAACAGACCAGGACTGGATGTAGAGATATCCTCCAGAGCGTCCCCAGGTGACTGCTCATTTCCGTCGTCCTTTAACATCATCGCGTCCAAGCCGCTCCTCAGCTCGCGTGACCCTGACTTCCACTGACCGGCGGGATGTTCTGGATGTGAACATGGAGTTTCCCTCCCCTCCGGCGGCGGACGCGTTGCTGTTACTTCTCCCCGGGTCCGTTCCTCCCAGCGCCGCTCGCTGGTTTCCAGCCGCCCGACAGGTGAGCAGGCGGGAGGGTCCGGGGTCCCAGGAGCCCGCAGGAGAGCAGAGCCCCTGACAGGTAGGTCAGTCTGCGGGGTCCGTGGCTGCGTGCGCGCCGCGTAGACGGAGAGTTAGCGGCACATTTTAGTGCAGGAACAGAAGGTCACTCTTCATATCCTGCAAATGATGCATCACATTAATTTCATGCCTTACTTGCCAAGAAAAAAAAAATGATCCAGAAGTGGAAGTGGACACATTTTCCCGCAAAGGCTTCATAAATTTAATTTTATTAAGTCAAACTTAAGATTTTAAATTAGGCAATATTAGACTACAAGATGTGTCCCGGTTTGTCCAGCTGGCATTATTTTTGCTCAGTGTTCTCACTGGCCAGTCTTTTAATTCATCATTAACTGAACATGAACCTATATTGGTAAATAATAAAATATTGTTTGTCAGAATATTGTTGGTCACTGTCACTGCATCAAAGATTTGGAATGTTCTTACATGTGTTTTTAGTTCAGGCGTCACACCTTTACAAATTTGTTCAATTAGCAACGTCGGCGAGGTGGATCCAAGTTACAGGAATAACAGAAGTGCGACTGCTAGTAATATTTAAGAAGCAAAGATTACATGTTTGATTGCACATCCACCTCCGCATATTCAGGCTGTGTGTTTTCCAAAAAGCACACCTTCCCTTTGCTTACCTGTTAACCGTCCTCTGAGATGAATCAGTTTTAAGGACTACTGAACCCTGGTTTATGGGTAGGCCCAGTTAGGAGACTTTTATGGGGCTCTCAGTCAAAATTAACTTAGGTAATTCTCAAAAAATTATAAGATGTAGGTCTGAAAGATTCCACATTTTCTCTCCACCAGAAACACCATCGGCCCAACAGTTTGAGGCAAAATCAGACCTGCAGATGTCTGAGATTTTCACATGAGATTTGACAACTGATTGACAGACAAGGTTCAAAGCAGAGCAGTGAGGAGAGTGGTGAGCCACACAGGCCCTGGAGCATCTCCATCTCACTGTAATAATAACTGTTTGTCTTTTGCCCAGTCACTGTTGATAAAAGACACACAGAGGAGGGAAAGCAGTTTATTTACAGCTGAGACCTTTGCACCTTTTATTACTTCTTAATTCCATGGATCAAGGGAAGTAAAGCTTTTTTTTCCCACATAAGTTGTTCAGTCCAGCTCCTCTGGGATGGCGCATCCATACGTTACACTGCGTGTCCCTGTGCAGTCTCAGGAGTGTGCAGATCCCAGAAGATGGGCCATTACACAAGGAAAGCTGGACAGGGCTGTAGAAAGGGATCTGCTCCTTTGTACATGAAGGAACAGGAGGAGCACTGCCAGAACCCTATGAAATGACCTCCAGTGGGCTACTCGTGGACATTGCTGACCAAACTGTCACAAACAGACTCCATGAGGGTGGCATGAGGTCCTGATATCCTTCAGCGGGACCTCTGCTCAAAGCCTGACACCGTCCGGCTTGAACAGCATTTGCCAGAGAACATCAGAATTGGCAGGTCTGGTCACTTCCCCCCTGTTCATCTCACAGACGACGACAGGTTTACACTGAGCAAACATGACAGATGTGAAAGAGTCTGGAGATGTTATGCTTCCTGAAATATCATCCAACATGACCAGTCTGGCAGTAGGCCAGTGATGGTCTTGGGAGGCATATCCTTGGAGAGTTGCACAGACCCGTGTGTGCTAGCTGTACTCTGACTGGTGTTAGGTAGGTTATGAAATCCTCAGACACACTGTCAGACTTTATGCTGGTGGAGTGGGTTCCTCCTGGTGCAGGACAACGCCCAGCCTTATGTAGCCAGAGTTTTGAGGCAGTTACTGGATGAGGAAGACATTGATGCCATGGATTGGCCTTCACGTTCCCCAGATCTGAATCTAATGGAGAACCTCTAGGACTTCCTGTATTGATGCATTCAGCCTGTAAAAATCGTGCCACAGACTGTCCAGGAGCTCACTGATACCTTGATCCAGTTCTGGTAAGAGATCCTCCAGGACGCCATCTACTGTCTCATCAGTGGCATGGCCAGAGGTTCATGGGAGTGCGTACAGGCACGTGGCGACCACACACATTACTGAGCCACGTTATGACGCAAGTTTGAACAGCCTGTGATTTCAGTTTTTAACTTTCCTTTTTTCGTGGGATTTTGACTCGAGCTCTCAAAGGGTAGATGATTTTAGTTTCAACTGAGTGCTGTTATGCCATTTTGTTCTCAGCAAATTATATAGTTTATGATTTTCAACTTGAATATTTAATTCATCAAGATCTGGTGTGTGATTTAAATGTTTTTTGAGAAGTGTACATTACCATTATTAGTATAAGTACTAAGCCTGTGACTTAGTGAAACAACGTGTAAAAACAACACTTACACTTTCTTGCCTTTTGGCTCAATCAAAGCATCAAAACAACAAATTCCAAAGTGATCTCATACACAAATTCAGTAAATTGCATAAAGGCAAGTCTACCTTAGACACAACTGGGCTGATAGACAGGAGCATTTTAACATTTTAAATGTGTTTTTAGGCTGCTGTAGACACAGAAAACCTTTAAAACTTATCTGATCCAGCTAAATTCAGTAGTAATTTTGCAAAGAAAACTATTTTACTGGTTTATATACTCATACACATTGTGGTATGGAACCTTGGCTTCAATTCAGTGCTTCAGTTAAAAGAACCAGAAGGTGTTTTAAGTCTAAGAACATCCTGTAGCTGTACAAACAACAAGGGAAAAAAACTCTCAGATCCCTCAACTGTCTGTCTAAAGAAGTCAAGATCATGATAGATATTGAGGTTTTCTTTCCAGTCTATTATTGAACATATTCAGTGAGTGTCAAATCTTCTGCTGGATGAGTGAGTTATGTAAAATTTCTATGTTCGGATCACTCCAAAGTACTACTGCACCTCTTAGCCAAAAATATTCCCTCATCTCTCTGTTCCTTTACTATTTTGGCATGCGTTGGCCTAAACCTGACATCAGCGTGATATCATCAGATCCAAGTGTTACTGAACATTTGCGGGGAGCAGGACTTTTCAGGTTTTCTTTGTTTTTGTAAGAAGGAACAGGAGTCATTCTGACAGATGTGTGAACGTGTGAGTTTGTAGTCTTTCTTTCCAACTCTAGTGTCACACCTGCACTCCTGCCTGTTGCTTCTGGGTCATGTCTTTACTGACCTTCCTTGTGTTTGTCAGCTTTACTCAATTGAATGGAACTTTATTGCTTTATTACCATGAGATGAAACAGTGGCGATGTCAGACTCTGTAGTTGTCAAATTAAAGTAACAATAAACAGAAACTGGCCAGGCTGTAAAGTCAACAGTGGGGAGAAACCACAGACTTAATATACAGTTTGGGGGTTAAAAAGCCCTCACAGATAAACAAGATGGTAAAATGTAAGGTAGTGCAGATAGTTTATATATAGTTGAGCCAACAAACACCTCGTCCTCTTTAAAATAGTGCCTTCAGGTGATGCACAAAATTGTCCATGGATGTGGCAGTAAGTACACAACTAGCCTCAAAAGCAATTTCTTTATAATTGTTCACGAGTCCGTGATATTGGCTTGGTAAAATGTCTTCTGATTCAAGGTTTCTGATAGTTTCAAACAAAACAGTTAAGCATTTCTTGATGGATTTGCCATCATGGTTATGATTATTATCTTGGTGAGCAGTGGTGAAATGGATGGATGGATGGTAATGCTTCAAAATAACTGCCCAAATAAGTCCCCAAAAGCATTTCAATATGGCTGCTGAGTAACAGGATTTGTTTCCAGAGGGAGTCATCAATCTGAATTTAAATGGATGTTGTTCTTTAGCAACACATGCCAAATTCTTCCTTTATACTTTATTTATACTGGTTAGGGGTTGGAAAGCAGCCATAATGGCTCATGTAACATCTACCCATACTGGAGAATATAGTTCAGTAAATCCACAAAGAGAACTGGGACGGTTCAGCTGATCACAGCCTTTCCACAAAGAAAATAAGTCTACTGGAGCTCATAATACAAGTTATTCTAAATAGTTCATTTCCTCATGCTGCCCTGCTGCACTGGAACTTAGGGTCTCCCACCTTGAACCCCACTCTATAAGCACTGTTTCTAATCATTTACTGCAGCTGATCTAGGAGAAGGGTGGCACAGTGGTGTAATGGTTAGCACTGTCCCATCACAGCACGAAGCACCTGGGTTCAAATCCACAAGCCAGGTGGAGCTGTGGGTTAACTGGTGATTGTGAATGGCTGTCTGTCTCTCAGTGTTAGCCCTGTGACTGAATGGTGACCTATCCAGGTTGTACCCTGCCTCTTGCCCTAAGATAGAACCCCCACATAATGTATTCGGTTTCTCTACAAAATTAGTAACTTTATACTGTAGGTATATTTTACTTGGATAGCTTGTGTTGTCCAGTCTGAGGCCAACCCCCATTTTACTAGGAAAATAGAAAACAGGTGCAATGATTTACTGAAACGTGCAAATAGAAATGGAAACACTGTAAAATGTACCTTCGGCTGCTCCCTTGAATTCTCCCCACAGCAGATTCCTCACAGAACCCTCCATGGTGAGAGGGGTTTGTGTCTCCACTTGGAATCGAACCAGGGACCTTTTGCTTGTAAGGCGAATGTGTAAACCACTATATTATGGAAATACAGTACAAAAGGCAAAGCGTTTGTACAGTTCTAACCACCTTAAAAGTCAGTATTTTGAATGACCACCTTTATTCTCAATCACAGTCTGAAGTCTCTTAGACGAGCCATCTTGTCAGCTTTCTTTAAGTAGTCTCTGGAATCATTTGCTATTGAACTACTGCTGAACTGCAGGTTTAGAGAACATCTGTAACTTCTACAATTCGATGTAAAATGCCCGCTGAGTGGTTGGTGCATCCCTTCACTTCTGGGTAGGACTTCCCATTAAAAGTATGGCATGAATCAAATGTGGCTGTCATGGGTGTCCTGGCTTTTGATGAAAACAAATCTCATATTGTGTTCTGGGTCTTGTGCAGTAGCTGTTATGAAAGCTGAAGTGAAAACTGAAATAACTATGTCCACTGCAGGGTTCAGAGGAGCGCTGATGTGGACAGCAGCTGTATGTCTGTGATTGTATTTTGGTAAAAAAAAAAAAAAAAAAAAAGAGGTACCTTCCCTTAAGATCCTTTCTGTCTGTGTGACTATAAATTTATGAGCAGTACCTCCACCACCAGAATAATGTATCTCAGTATGTTGCCAGTGGATTTTATTCTTGTCCAGAGCTGGTGTGGTGATTCACTGGGACCATTTAGAACTTAATTAAGCTTTCCTGAGACAAATGATTTGAGCTCAGCTTTTGTTTTGTGTAGCAGCAAACTGACGGGCTCATTGGTGTACAACCCACTATAATCTATTCAGTGCAAAAATGGGGACGTCATAGGATTTGGTCTCTAAAATAGAACAAAGCTGATTGAACATCTTTGCTGGGATGTTCTCCTTATAACATATGGCTAATTTCCTTTTTCTATGCCCAATGTTTATGATGGTTCTGTCTAAAAATCTTGACCCCTCTGCTCCCCTAGTAGAGCAAGCCCGGATAACAGCCACAAACACACTCTTTGTGGGTGTGTGCTGATTCTTTTACAGTCCAGTGGTCTAAGAAAAACACTCACACTTCATTTAGCTCAGTGCTTTTACTTCTCAGTCTTTCCATCTGGGAGATTTCCGAAGATGAGAGACAGCATTTTATTGCACACCAGAGTTGTTTGTTTGCATCTTTCATGATTTTTTCTTTTTACTTCAGTTGACTAAAATGTTATTTCACTCCAACTTCTTTGTTTAGATTTAGTAAACATAATAACCTTGTTGCACACAAGGAAATGTTGTAATTACTCGTAACAGCCAATATTTATTTGTCAGTAGTAGTAGTAGTAGTAGTATTAGTAGTAGTAGTAGTAGTACCTCATGGCAGTTTGTGAAACAGCCACCGTTTTAACTGACTCATTTGTGTCCCTGGACAAAAGCTATGCTATTTCCTTACATTATTTCATGGCCCTCAATGTTCTTTCCATCAGTCTGTTCTGATCTATACTAATGCAAGTCCATGTATGCTAAATAAATGTCACCGTCATAGGTTTTTGTGTTTGAATTCTGTAGTTTGACTGATTTTAGTGATTGCTTCTGACTTTCTTTGTTTATTGTAATCCATCAGTTGGGTTTTTGAGCTTCTGTTCTAGCTGTATTTTGGTTCTAGCCGCCATTGATATTATTAGTTCCCTCTGGTTCTCTTCAGTATCACGCTCCTTTGTTATTCTGCTGTTAAGTCCGGTCTTCTGTCTGTTCCTAGTCATGATTGTTTCTCCCTTCCTGTTTTATTTTGGTGGCCATTATGTCTTGTTTGATTCATTATCCTGATTGTTTCCACCTGTGTTCCTCTCCCTCCTGTCTCTGGTTAGCAGTTTGTCTGTGTATAAATAATCCTGTCCTTTGTTTGTTCATTGTCCTGTTCTTGTTTTAGTGGTGTGTGCCTCTTAAGTTCTAGCTTCTGAGTGTATTAGTTTTGGCTTTTTGTGTTCAGCCTCAATAAACATGCCTTGCTTTTAGTTTTAACCCATCTGCCTGCAGAGTCCTGCATTGTGGGTGCACGTTCTGCCATACTGCACACAGTCGGGACAGTTGATATATTTCAACATGACCTCAGTCTGAATGGTCATGTCGCATTTCATCATTAAAGTGAGTCAGACGTCATAATTCTGCACCGGAGGAGGCGAGATGACGCAAGATCAAATGCCAACAATGGATGAAGCAAGCATGGCAGACAGCATTGATTTAGTTGGCGAAAAGACAGTGAGGTTTTACACACATGCTAATGTGTGTGGCATCCATAGTTACTTGCGTAAACTCAGCGTGCTGCGTGTGACGTCACGTCGTCTTCTGTGCATGCGCGTCACTTCAGGGCAGGAAATCACGCTGGTGTTTGATGGCGGTCGCATTTAAATTATAATGTGAACGACCACCCAAAATAATCAGATCTCAGCGAAAAGTCAGAATTGAGCATTAAGGTCTGCAGCGTAAACGTAGCCTTAGAGTATTCAGATTTGATTAAGGTCCACAAGTCCAAATAGGTGTCCTACTTTAGGATCATAAATTAGTGCATAGAGATCAATAAAAGTTTTAAAATTGTTTGCAGCAACAGGAAAAAATATAATAACATTGCATCTAAGAATCTGTATTTCTTACTAATGCTCAAAGACTTGAGAGACTTTAAAAAAAACTTTAGATCCTCCTGCTATCTGTGCACAGAGGTTTGAGGAATCTTCCAAGAACAGTAATGCTATTTTCCAGAGAGCCGATTGGTCAGTAGGTAGTGATTTCATAACTGTTGCTCTCTAATCTGGAACCTGCTCTGGAATAGGTCATTTCCACAGCATAAGTTGCCGTAACTGTACCCTGGTAAGAAGTGAACTGCCACCAGAGTTAACCTTGAGGTTACCTCAATAAGCCCAAATCCTGCTTTAAGTACAGGCCTCTGGTCTCATCACCTTTGTGTCTCCGTTTGGCTGCGTTAAATTTGGGTTGCTGCTTAGTTTTTCTGTCATGACTGTATAGTGAATTTTGTTTTCTCAGTAATAATTAATTAAAGGGTGTTTTTGTTTGACTACCTGCCAGTCCACCATGGTCTTTGCTGTTGGGCCAGTTCTGTAAACATAATTACCAGTGAGACAGGCAGCCAAAATATTAGAAACATCTCTCAGTAAGAGAGGTGTGGTATATGTCCCCTCATCCACGATGGCCATATACTATAGTTGAATTACCAACCTGCTAAAATTAAACTTAATCAAAAATGTAAAATGAGATTAAGAAAATATTTTGATTACAAGACTGTCTATTCTGCCTTGTCTCAGTTAAGAACACAGCGATTTTAGCCTTTTGTCTTTTGGAGTTTTACATGAACGCAGACTCAGCAAGGTTACAGTCAGAGTTACCATTCTGGTAATTAATCTTAGTTAAATGAACTGAATGTGTATGCTCAGTTTCTTATTTGTAACAGCCTCATATAGCTGATGTGAGAGGAGAAAGAGTGGCTCTTGTTAGCATTCACCTGCTCCTTGATGGATGCGGCGGTCAGAGAGCGGTGACCTGAGAGCTCAGTTTTTTTGGGTGGAAGTTGACAGGCAGAAACAGGTCAGCTGCAGTCAAACGGTTAGAACGCCGGGAGTCCACAAGCTGCGTTTGGCTGCTAAATGGAAAGCTGGATCACTTTTATCCCCGCTAAATGAGTGATGGACTGGCCAATGGGGATGTCTGGTCTGTGTATGACTAATCTGAATGACTGACAAATGCTGTTAACTGATTAAGACTTTTGTCATAAATTTGTATGGGGACATGATAAATGAGGATATTAAGTTATTGTCCTACCCTAACCTTTTTATAGACTGAATGGCCGTTCAATTTAATGTGACTTGACCTTCTTGTTGTTATTTAATTTCCTGTGTTGGGAGAACTTAATTTTGCCCTGATTAATCACTTGGGGTTTATCCAGCTGCTCTGATGTCATTTTTCAAAGTCTGCGGTGAAGGCGTGGTAGACTGTACAGAAATACTTGTTTGCACTGTTTGTTAGCACATACAGTCACAATCAGGGGCAAAACTGTGCACTTGACAGTTGTCCAGATGACGATCATCGACACCCTCCACAAGGAGGGTAAGCCCCAGAAAGTCATTGAGAAAAAGGCTGCCCGTTCAGAGAGTGCTGTATGTATCAAAGCATGTTAATGGAAAGTTGACTGTGAGGGGAAAGAGCGGTAGGAAAAGGTGTACAAGCAACAGAGGTGACTGCAGCCTTGGGAGGATTGCCAAGAAAGTTCATTCAAGAACTTGGGAGAGCTTCGCGAGGAGAGGCTGGTGTCAGCGCATCAAGATCCACGTTCAATATCAAGGTTTTGATTTGCTCATTAAATTTTGAGGAATTGTTGTCCGAGCAGATCCTCACTACTGCTTCAAGGGAAGGAGAGCAGTTTTATTTGTCTGCTTTACCTGGTCGGATTTTTCAGAGACTGCCCAGAGAGTCAGTTCAGCCGACTTCCAAATACATTCCCGTGGCTTTGAAGCATTGCTTATTATTTTTCTCCTCTAGTTCTCGCTTCTTTTCTCTTCACTATGCTCAGTTTCTACAGGAGCTGTGTGCCTGTTCACACACATTGTAGTTTTGATCATTAATAACTTAGTTCCCTTAAAAGAGGAGGAATAAAATGCTGAAAATCATTCCATGACAACTGACTTTGAATTAAACTGCTTTAACAAGTTGTTTGCCCGGTGAGTCATGCTTAATTGAGTGAGATAAGGCTGGCTGCTCATTTCCACTGTTGTTTTTCATCTGAAACTTGAGGTCTGACGTCAGTCAGTCAGCAGGATGGATGAATGTATTCAGTTAAACGTGTAATAACAGGTCCTTTCTTACCCATTGAGCGGTGTCCTTTCTGAGAAATAAAATATATTTGAAGTTCTTCATCATGAAAGTGATCTGTTATTTAATTTATTAGGTATTCAAAAAAGTTATTTTGTGTACCCTCTGCAGCGGAAAGTCACATGTAATTTGTTCCCACTTCACCAAGACATGTAATGGAAGAAAAATTCACATTTCAAGCATGAATGTGTCTTTGATTGTATGAAGCGTGTGTGCCAGATTAGTGATAATTAATCTGTAATATGAAAACATTTCAGTGTAGTAATAATCTCCTCTGATATTTGATCTGTAGAGGTGATTGCTTATCGTTGTGTTGATAATGAGTCGAGCCAAGCTTATACAGAACTCACTACCATGCTGTTAAACCATGTTATTATAGTCAGGTGAGAGCAGGAGCTGATTTCTGGCACCTTAGAACAACCTTTCATCAAGGAAAGTGGTAGAAAAGCCTAAATTGTCACAATCAACCCTTAGACTATTTTTGTGATAAAAAGGCAAGCTTTGCAGAAAATCACCTAATCTGTATACTTGGTCCCCAGCCTGATGTAGAGATGAGTAGCAGAGTTGTAAATTTGAAGTATAGGCCCTTTCAGAAATGCACTTCATTAAACCTGATGGCTTCTGAAGGTGTCATACGTGAACGGCATCCTGGCATGAGCCCTGCGGGTCCAGACCCGTCCAAAAAGGTCAGTGTGCCTCCTCAGCTGAATTCTACTGAAAAACCTTTACAACCACGATAAAACACATCAGCCATTGTCTGTCGATACATAGAAGTGTTAGTGTAACCAAAGTGGTGATAGAGAGAAAGTGAAAGTTCTTACATCTTAGGCTACGTTACGACTTCTGATTTTTTTTTTTGCTGAAATCCGATTTTTTTTGTGTGGTCGTTCACATCATAATTTAAACGCGACCTTCCATCAGACTCCAGGGTGAACAGTCTCTGGCTCTGACGTGGCATGCATGTGCAGAAGAAAGCGTGATGTCACACGAGGCACGCTGTGTTTATGGATGCTTTGAAAAACATCGGATATGTATCTGATTTAGGACCACGTATGGAAGTGGCCTGAATCCACTTTGAAAAAATCTGATCTGTGCTGTTCAGACTGTCATAGACAAATCATATATTGACAAAAAAATTGGACTCGGGACACTTTTGCCTGCAGTGTGAATGCAGCCTTACATAAAGTGGAAATGCACTGAAGTTTAGACTCTCAGAGAATAAACATAAAAAGAAGATCGCACTAGCTCATCTACACAAGTTAGAGGAGACCCCGCATTTGTGATTTATGTACCTTTTGGCTGCTACTTTGTATTCTCCACCAAGGGTTCACCCTAGCTGATTAATCCACATTAGTAATTCGGCAGAGGTTTTACGCCAGATGCCCTTCCTGACACAAGCCTCCATGGTGAGAGGTGATTGTGTCCCCACCTCGGATCAAACTGGTGACCTTTCGCTGGTAAGGCGAATGATCAAACCACTACACTACCAGGGAAACTGATCCCACATTTGTGAGTGTGGGCTTTTTTACAAGCAGGACTCTGTGTGTGTGTGTGTGTGTGTGTGTGTGTGTGTGTGATACGTGTTGTTCTGAGTTCAGAGCCGGACACCTCTGCACCCTTGGACGCAGCAGTCAGTCAGCATCCTCCAGCCTTGGTGTGTTTTTACCTTTAAGATTACGATCACTGGCAGACTTCGGGGCAGTGCTCCAGGCTGCCTACCTTGACGCTTGAACTGCGTTTTCTACTGACTGAAGAAAAAATAAAATGATTTTTCTTCACTTTCGGTTGGGCAAGACGAGGCCATAGCGAGAGCTGGCCTGGCTCCACTACATGACCATCACGCATGAAGTCTTTCCTTTATCTTGAGCAAAAGACACTTCGTGGCTCACACAAACTTCTCTAATCTGACTAAATTCCTTTCATGTGCAAAGCCGATGGGTTTCCCCTCACTGACCATGTTCTACAATTTGGAGTCGTGGAAGCTACCTGCTAAAACCAGGAATACAGAACTCTCCTCCTCTTTGGTCATCAGTCCTTAAGGGACAAAGAGAGGGGCACAGTGAGTGAAAGTGAAAGAGAATTTTGCTTCATCTGCATGGCTCTGCTCTGTCTTTCCCTCTCAGCAATTAGTCATTCCTCCACTCATGTGTCATGTCCGCTAATCTCTCCTACTCTTTCTCTCTCATCGTGCTCTCTCTTTTGCTGCCTCTGTACCTTTTGTTAAAGTGCACTCTCCAGCATAGCGCCTTTAGGGTGAAAGCAGGCTTCCTGTTTTCTCTGCTGCATTTTCTGCCCTTCCTTGTTTCCCTCTTCTCCCCTCTTGTTTCTCATGTGTGCACCCATCACCCTCTACCCCACTCTTTACCTGCCCATCACCCTTTCTGTGTCCTTGTTAGTTCTAGTTTCCCCTTGCTCTGTGGTATTGCATTGTCCTGAGTTTGTGGGTTCTCTGCTGCCGCCACTAATACAACCAGACCTGTGTTATTCAAGCCCTGCGGCGCGCACACACAAACGCACCCACCCTCAATCACCCAGCAAACTCCTTACCATTGCAGTATGTCTCATCATTGTACCTGCAGCGTGTGAATGTAAATCTGTGTGTGTGCGGCTGTCTCTGTGAATTAGTTTTCGCTTTACACCATGTCAGGGAGAAATAATGCGTAATGCTTTGTCAGCAGATAACGGGTAAGGGGAAAACGCTGTTTCCAATATCCACAAGCTTACAGACTCACATAAACACACACACACACACAAAGGAGATTTTTTTTTTGCTGCTGTTTAGTAAAAGTTAAAATGCCAAATTAGTGCCATTAGTCTTTGCAGGCATTTCATTAAGAGAGTTTCTTCTTAAACTTCTCATCCACGCATGCCTCTCACTATTTTTTGTCCTCTGCACTTTTATTGATTGTCTGGTTTATTAATTCCCTCCCCTAACCATGTCGATTCATAGGCCGCACTTTTTTCGCACTCTTTATTTCTTTTTAGTTTAGTTTCTCTCCTTTTTCTTTTTATTCCTTCTTCACTGCAGGTAAGAAACACTATTTACTTTCCTTAGGCTTTATTGTTTCTAACAATAAAGTTGAGATTGTAAAGCATAGAGCTGAACACTCAAGTCTACCTCCAGTTTCACCAAGGCCAGTGGAATACTGAACTGAAATACTATCATATATAACAAATGAACGTTTTCGCAATCCAACGTTTTCCTGTCATTATTAAGTTTAGGCATAGAGTGTAAGAGGTGCCATCAAAATGCGGATGGTACATCCCTCGTATGTAATAGAACAGAGGTCACAGACTTCAAGAACTCGCACCAGTGAGTAGAAAAGGCTGGTCAGAACATAGGCTCTGATAATGGCAGCACAAGAGGAGACCCCAAAGCATCAGATCCACCCACAGCCAGCAGGACCCAAGTTGCGGGCTGTGCAGCAGAGACTGTCCAGCACATAGTAGCAGGTGGTAAGATGCAAGCTGGGACAGCATACACTGAGAGGACAACCACGTGGCTGGGATAGTGTACAAGAAAATCTGTGGATTAGAAGTCTCCAAGTGCCAATGGGAGACACTTGAGGTGATAGGAGCTTTAGGAGCTGTAACCCTCAAACTGGAAGAGTGGCTCCAGCAGGAACAGCTAAGATACACGTTAGAACACTCAAATACCCAGACCCCCGATAGAGGACCGGCGCTTGAGGTAATTGTAGATAATTGTGGACCCTATAAATCTCTGCAAATGGTTAGTTAATGTGGTGTACTAATCTATAAACATTATTTGAATGACTATTATGAAGCTGAAAGTGATGTTTATGATACTTGTCACTGATCAGTAATAAAGTCTTTATCACAAAACCACAATAACAATTGGTAATCAACATAACATAGTATACTAATGCTGTGTGTTAATCAATGTCGTATTAAATCATTTCATAATAGAACAAAAATCATTGTTTATGGCAATATGACTGTTGCAAAAAACTTTAATTGGCTATCAATTTACATATATTAGTTAGTGTTACCAAAATGTATTGAATTTATTTCTGAAATAAATGACCGTTTGCTCTGTGTCCTCATTTTACCTATCTCATGTGTATTAATGCACGGTGGTGCAGTGGTTAGCACTGCTGCCTCACAGCAAGTGGGTCCGGGTTCAAATTCAACAGCTGGCTACCCTAGGCCCTTCTTTCGGGAGCTTGCACGTTCTCTCCGAGTGCTCTGGCTTCCGCCCAAAGACATGCAAAGGGGGTTAGGTAAATGGGCGATTTCTAAATTGAGGGGAGATTACAGGAACAATACATCTCGCCAGCGCGTCAACAGTAGGCCATGTCCCACTTCAATATGACATGCAAAGCTGGAGGTCTGAAGTGGAGAACTACATCCTGCAGTGGGTGGAGACAGCCTAACTAACTAATACTCCATATGGAACTGAAGTGAACTAAAAAGATGACGGAATATTAAAAAACAAATATAAATTCTTTTTTTAGATTTTAAAAGGGATACTTGATTGGAATAGACAGATCTATAAGTTTTGGGGCAATCGCACATTTTTTAACAAATAATTTTGCCCCAGTAAACCACAGGGCATTTTAATTAAAACAGTGAAAATGTGCTTTAAAATCTACTGTGGTGGTGGACAGAGGAAAAATTACAAAAAAACCCAACAATAAACAAACAAAAAAAACATGTCACTGTCTCAAAACTTAAGCTAAACTTAAGTTACTATCTAGCTGTCAGAGTGACCATGTCACATGAAAAGATTTATACTGAGCAAGTCAGCAAAACCCTTTTAATACCTGATTGGACCCTCTGCGGAAACTAACCTCTCCATTGGTGAAAGTGCCACAATAATGCAATCAGTCTTTTATTCCTCTAACATAAATAGAAGACCATTGCACCTACCAGTGTTTCAAAAGTGCTTAATCTAATACTGTAAATTCAGCATTTAAAAAAAAAAAAAATGATAGTCATGATACTCTCTTGCTCAAACATTTAAGCTGGAAAGCTACTACCACTTTGTGTTAGGTGGTCTTAGTGGCTTATCTGGCATGCTTATTCCACTACTAATGTTTACGTTTGCATAAGAGATTGTAAAAACCCTAATCCTGCTAATTAATAAAAGTGCTTTTTGCCTTAATTGTCTGCTGAGTAAACAAAAGACTGACGGAACCTTTGGACTCGTCATTAAATATATTAATGAGAGAACATTTTCTGTGTATAAGTATTCATAAAAATAGTAGAAACAGGGATAACTTTTAAATCATCCCTTTCCGTCCATCCATCCATCCATCCATCCATCCATCCATCCATTCTCTGCCCCTTATCCAGCTTATCCAGAACAGCAGTCTAAATAGAGATGTTCAGGCCTCCCTTTCTCTGGCCAGCGTCTTTATGGGGACACCATGGTGTTCCAAAGCCATCTGAGTGATGTAATCTCTCTAGTGTGTCCTGCATCTCCCCCGGGGCCTCCTCCTAGTGCATTAACATCCGACCAAGAATTCGCCCAGGGAGCATCCTGCTGAGATGCCCAGACCACCTCAACTTTCTCTTTTTTGTTGTAGAGGAGTAGTGGTTCCAGTTTGAGCCCCTGCTAACTTGCTGAGCTCCCCATCCTGTCTCTAAGGGAAAACTATGGGAGTTCCTCCTTCTGAGGGAACTGTTTGTATCCGTGAACTTTTTCTTTTGGTAATTACCCGTAACTCGTGACTATAGGTGAGGGTAGGAACATAGATTGACCAATAAATCGACAGATTCGCTTTAACATTCACTTCTCTTGTACAGCACCCACATTGCTGCAGACACTGCATCAATCCATCTGTCAATCTCCTGTTGCATTCTCCCCTCAGTTGTGAACAAGACCCTGAGATACTTGATCTCCTCCACTTCGGACAGCAACTCAAGTGAACATGCCACCTTTTTCTGGCCAAGAACCATGGCCTCAGACTTGAAGGTGCCAATTCTCACCCCAGGTGCTTCACACGTGCTGCAAACCACCCCAGTGCAAGTTAGAGGTCATGGTTTATCATCATCTGAGAAGAGCAGAAACGAGATCCTGAGGCCACTGTGTCAGACATCCTCCTCCCCTTGGCTGTGTAGAGAAATTATTAATAGAACTGATGACAAAGGTCAGCCCTGGCAGAGTCCAAAGCCTTCTGGAAATGAGTCTGACTTATTGACAGCAATGCAAACCAAACTCTCACTGCCATTGTACAGGGACTGGATAGCCCAAAGCAATGACCCCAATTACCCCTTACTCTTGAAGCCCCCCCACCACCACCAGGACACCTTGAGAGAGGTGGTCCAAGGCCTTCTCCAAGCCCGGAAAACACATGTAGACTGGTTGGGCAAACGCCCTTGGACCCTTTACCATCCTTGATAGAGTGAACAGTTGGTCCAGTGTTCCCTTATGCTTCGTAGCTGTTGCACTTGTCAGCTCAGGAGTTCTTCTCTGAAACCTCTGAACTTTTTTCTCTCTTAGCCGATTCTTCACACAATGTTAGCTGATGAACACAGTCACAAGAAAGCAGATTGTTTATCATAATGATTTAAATAGAGAGTATCTTTGGATCTTTGTTTCATCTTCTCTCGAAATCAGCCAAGGAAGCGCCACTTTATATATAATAAGGACCTCTGGAGTACTGCAGCTGACATAATGACATATTAAGTTTTTGATTTATACCATTTAGTTTCAATTTCTTAAGATATTAATTTTATGGCTGTGAAGATAAGACGGGTTTGGCTGTACCACATAGCAATATCAAGTGCAAGTTCTTTCATTTTCTGATTTTATCAGAGCCTGCCTTGTGCAAGAAACACCGCTGGTCATGTGACGTGCTGTCTAAGTCTAGAAAACAGGTGTTCCTCACTAGCCCATCGTGCATGTCTTTGTTCTCGCAGCACAATAAATTGTGTAACAGTCATAAACAGCTCTTGTTTTTTGGGACATTTTTAAAGGGTTCATGATTTAGCAATCAGTTTTGCTCGTGGCAAGCGACAGTGATAATGACAAGTAGTATTCTGCCTACTTTCACGCCTCCACACAGCTGGCCAGTCTCTGCATGAAGTGCTGGTCCAATTGTTGGTTTTGAAAAGTAGCACGCATTGTCACAAAAAAGAGGTTTTCCATGACATTCCAATCATCTAACAGTTAGTGGCTGCAAATCCTCACACTTGTATATATTGAAACTGAAACAATGTTGTTAATCTGCTTTTAACTGACTAATTGTTACAGAATTCTCTCTATCCACAGTATATATTCATATATTCACATGCATTGCATAATCTTCCTTTTCAGCTTGCTTTTAGTGCCTGTTAATCTTATACTGTTACTGAACTCAGAGGAAGTCACATCAGTTATGTTTTTTCATTAGTAATAACTGCAGTTTGTTTTTTTAAAAGAATCAAGAAAAATATATATTGATATTTTTTGGATAGTAATGTCCCCACCAGCCTAAAAAGACCTATAATGAAGCTTGTTTTATTGAATTATCTGAAATACAAAGCTCTTTTTTATTGTACACAATATTGACAAAAAGTTTAAACACTCTGCCTCAGAATGATGCCTAGAACTAGTTCACTGTATGTTACTTCTACGCTGGACTAGTCAAACTTATTATCAGGTTGTCCTAAAAGCTCTCTGCAAAGCCTTCTATAGATCCAAAACTTCTGTTCTTGGGTCGTTGTTAAAAAAAATACCTCTCTATACATACAAAATCTTGAATGATCAGGACCATATTTTATATGATCAGACATCATATTTTAAAGATGTCATAGCTCCATATCTCAATACAGTACTCTGCAGAATTCAGACCTATTAGTGGCTCCTAGAGTTTCCAGGAAACCTGGAACCAGCTTCCGGTTTTGATTCAGCAGGCAGACACCCTCTCTACTTCTAAGATTAAGCTTGAAACTTTCCTTTTTGATAAAGCTCATAGTTAGCACTGGATCAAGTGACTCTGAACCAACCCTTAGTTATGCCGCTATTGGCTCAGTCTGCTGGTGGCCATCCAATGATGCACTGAGAACTTCTCCTCCACTATCTTCTTGTCATTCTGCATTCATTTAGACTATATGGAGAAAAGTATTGGGCCATACATACCTCTTAATCATTAAATTTGGGTGTTTCACTCAGTCCCATTGCCACATATGTATAAAATCAAGCACCTAGCCATGCAGTCAGCCTTTTCAAACATTTGTGAAAGAATGGGTCATTCTAATGAGTTCACTGAAATCCAGTGTGGTACTGTAATAGGATGCCACCTGTTTAACAAGTCAGGTTGTGAAGTTTTTTTCCCCTCTTCTATATTCCACTATAAACTGTAAGTGATATTATGGTAAAGTGGAAGTGTTTCAGAACCAGAACAACGCAGCCATGAAGTGGCAGACCACATGAAGTTGGAGAGTTGGGTCGCCGAGTGCCAAGGCACATAGTGTGTAAAATCACCAGCATTCTGATAACTTTCCAACTTTGGGCCTGAACTTGGTTCTGCCATGTTAAACGGAGTCACTTCCTCTCCTCTCTTACTGAATGCTTGCTCATATGATCAGATCATTGGGGTTCCATCTCACTGAACTGAATACTTACAATAAAATTTGGACATTTTAATGAGCTGGAATTTTTGGTTGAGCAATGACAAATGATAAAATAATTGTTAAATGTCATCTCATTTTCTGCATTCATTGCAGCTTTATGCTGAATATTATTTGATTATTCAACTGTCTCTTTTCTTTCTCTTCCCCCTGTTCTTCTCTCTTCACCTCTACACTGCCCTTGTTTCTCCTTGTTCCCCTGCTCCTCTCTTTTCCCTACCCACCCTTACTCCTCCAGCTCCATGCTGTCCCCCCTCTATCATGACCATGGCGGTTCGGTGGCGTGGCCTCAGACTTCATCCTGTTCCTCCTCCTCTCAGGGTCTTCACCGGCCGCTGCGCTGCCACCCACCGCCAATCAGCGGGAGCAGTGTGGGCCCCAACCCCACATATTATCATACCGTGTATGATGTCCAGGTGGAGAATTATAGTGAAGTGCCCTTCAGTGGTGGAGGTGAGAGCTATGGGCTTCTCTCCAGCCGGGACTCCATGTCCCTTGTTACCAGCAACAATGACCCCACAGTTCCGCTGATTCGCCGGAGGGGAGGACTGGTGGATCACCGGGATGTCATCCTGGCCCACCAGGCACACAAGCTGCACAACACACCACAGGCCAGGAGGAAACAATGGGAGTAAGTAAAGCTTTCTGAGCTCAAAAAAGCATTGTGAATTAAGAGAACATCTTCCATGTTTTAGGAAATCCTCAAATGCTCCTTGGTGTTCTTCCTGAGTAGCTTAGCAATATATTTTTTCCATATAACTAATATAATTTCTCTGTCAGTGTGATATGGCCAGTGGCTCCGAAGAACACGAGCAAACTGTCAGTCCAGGTTACCTGATTGGCATTTAGCATGTGAAGGCCAAATACATTGAAATGCAACTTTTCCGACTCTCTCAGCAAATAAATACAATAAGGATAAAAGGAGCCTGAAGTTTGTTCATATCATCTCATGTGATGGTTTTTATATACTCCTGTATTCTCTTTTATTTCAGCAGCTGTTCTCTGTGGGGGCTATCTTTGGGGTTCAGTGGGATTTGCATATCTTTTCTGAGCCGTATCTGATCACTGTAGTAATTTTAAGCCAATCATGTCATGCATATACTGCATCACTTTACACCAAAATCAGAAAATAACATGTGCAAATACTTCACTGTAAATATTGCTGATTTCTTTTTTTTTTTTGTGGTACTTTCCACTATATTCACCAAAATCCACAAAGTTTGTGACTTTTTAATGACTTGTATTGCTTGCTTATGGCCATACCATTAGACAGGCTAACTTTCACATTACCGTTATAAAATGTCTTATCTGTTTTCTTCATATATACTGGTTTAAAATCAGACTTCAGAAAAGTCAAAATGTGGGACATTATCTCAAGTTATAGGACAGGGGGACAAGGTGTAAAAATGCTGTGCAGTCCCACATAAATGAATCTGGTCACCACCACCACCACCAGTCTTGGTTGGCTTTTGTTTCACTGAATTGTGGACCAAAACAGCTCATCACCGAATCTGACGCTGCGACCTGAGTCATATTGCTAAAGATATTATCAGAGTTCCAGAAGGCTTTATCTTGCTGTTAGAAAGCGCATACTGCTTGGGAGTAAATAATCTTCCAATTACTTTTTAATGTACGGAGACTGATACATTTGAGATTTCATTAAAAACAACTTTTTTTTTCAGTGCTTTTGGGCATTTAGGACTAATGTGGCAGCCCTGATTAGAATTTCGTTTCAATCCAAGCATCATGCTGTGTTCACACTACCCACAAAAAAGGTACTGGCTTCAAGTCATTTTCAAGGGAGCTGGTGATTTGAAGCCGCAAAATGACACTGGACACATAGCTGGTGTTATTTTTTGAGCCACAGTGATGCTGTGAACCATTGGCCAATAACATGCTTCCATGTTCACAAACACACAACCGCCCCGGGCTAAAGCCTGTCAGAATTTCGCTGGCTGCACCTGACGAAGAAGAAGAAGAAGAAGAAGAAGAAGACGAAGCACCTGACCATTTTGTAGCCTTGATGCTCGTAGTATGAAGTGCTAAAACTGTAAGTGATTTTTATTGACTAGTTAATATCAGAAGTCAGTGTTTTATTTCCTATTTTTTGGGAACATGGAGCCTAAAACATCTTGCAGCGTCAGTGTGGTTTCGCTCTACCTCTCTTTATATTTGTCCTCTCTGCCTCTCACCCTCCCTCCTCTTCCAGTTTTCCATAGAGACATTATTTATTTCCCTGCACACCTCATATCTCATATGTGAAAAACACTCATGGCTTATCTGTTACTTACCTAACACAGGGTCCTAGAGACAGGGAAAATCCATAATACATAATTACTGTTGTTAAACACTAATTACAGTAATCATATACAGGATATAGCCGTCTTAACAAGGTCCCAGATCTCAGCAGCTATAATTATTAAGTACCAAGCACACACAACCAAGTCATAAAGAAGACCTGCACATGGAAAGAATTTCAGCAATCTTTTTTTAAGGTTTAGTAAATTCATCTTTTTGGTGTTGAAGGCAAACAGACTGGACGGTGCATCACCTTAACTGCTTTTTTAGTGTGTGTGTATATGGTGACTTTCCATCTATTGTAGGTGGAGAAAAGAAGGGGGGGGGGTGCATTAAATGGCTTTACAAGAATGGAAGTGAAGATCTGTTACCAAACTACCACACTTACAAGTCATGTCCATGTGGCATGAGAGCTTTTAGTCCAACAGAGAATCAAACAGAGACGAAAATCAATAGCTGTGTCTTCCCTGATTGTTTGCTGAACGCGTTACCCAGCAGAAGCTGAGTAGATGCTTCCATGAGCTTGTTTATACAGTTTGTACACAATATGTCTTCCTTACAAGTTAGATTTATGGATTTGATACAGTTTGAAAGAAAAGTCCGAAGCCTCTCAAGCCTTGATTAGCCTCATCATGCAGGCTCATGCACGTAAAAACTAGGTATTTATTTCCTATTCTTTAAAAAAAAGTTTTTAAAATTGTGTTTTTCTTTCCTGAAAGGATTTAAAAGGTTTACGTTTGTTGAGACTATTCATACATTTTCAAAATTAGCCTCTTCAGCTATACAGTGCAGTGCAAAAGAACCACCCCTCATTTCTTTATATTTTTCTTCCAAGGAGCCAGACTTTTTCTAACTTTTTAAAAGTAGCTATGTTCAGAGGAGGGGTAGTGTCATGGTCCCCCAGTGAACAGAACAGACCCGGGATGCTGGAGGCAGATTTAAGAAGGTTTATTTGCAGGCAACGTAAGAGGAGTGGTTTTAAACAGGAAGCTTGAACTCAGGGCGGTCTCCAGAGGGTCGGTTGGGCTGGGGTCTTCCTGATGGGAGGAGAGCAAAGATTAGCGTGGTCCAGAAAGGTGGAGAACAGAGAAACTGAGAGGCGGGGGACGTGGGCAGACAAGCAGCAACAGAGGCAGGTTGCAAAAAGCTAAGGTAGTCGACTAAAGACTGAGAGGCTAGAAGGGCTTGAGCTACCAAAACGGCTTACTCAGAGAACGCAACGATCCAGCGTCGGCCTTCAGCTCCTCC